>NQII01000769.1:223395-236137 GCA_002778355.1 Clitarchus hookeri
GGGGAAGGGGGTGGGAGGTTATATGGGGTAAGGTTGGTGGTAAGGGGTAGGGGGTGGGAGGTAATATGGGATAGGGAATAAGTGATGGTATGGGATAAGAGTGGGGGAAGGGTTGAGGGTTAGGAGGTGGGAAGTGATAAGGATGGTATGGGATAAGAGTGGGGGAAGGGATGAGGGTTAGGGGTGGGAAGTGATAAGCAATAAGGGGTGGGAGTAGGGTTGGGGGAAAGGATAAGTGGGGGTAGGAGTAGAATTGGGGTAAAGTATGGGTGGGGGTTAGGAGGAGTTGAGGTTGGGGTAAATGGGAGGGGGTGGGAATTGATAGGGTAAGGGATAGAGAGTACAGATAATGTATGTGGTTGGAGGGTAAAAGATGATATGAGTGGGTGAGGATATGGATTGGAGTGGGGGTAGGGTGGGGTTAAGCGTTAGGTGGTGGCTTTTAAAATCGAGGTCTTGAGACCCGAGAGGTGGGAGGTGATAGGGGATAGGTAATAGGTGGTGGTATGGGGGGAGTGCGGGTGGGTGGTAAAGTTTACGGTGTGGGAGGTAGGGGGAAGGAAGTAGGGGCCTGGTTGGAAACAGTGTTAGGCCTATATCCACATATGCATATTAGGTAAGGGCCTACCATCGTTGGATCTTGGGGCAAAGAAAACCTCCGGGAATGTCGGTGGCTTGTCCCCAGGAAAATTTTGAAATTTAATCCTTTAAATTGGCAATTTTAAGCCATTACGTACATAAATAAAAAATGCTGGGGGCATTAATTTTTTACAATTATTTAATTAATCGCACTTAAGAAATTTAATTTGTGAATGCAAATGTAATATATATTTTACTACTTAAGACAAAAACTCTCAGTTAGATACAAATAACATTTAATTATTCTTGTAAATGTAGCCTAGATTCTGTGACAGCAAACGTGCTTTCGTGACTGGGCAAATATCAAAGTAAAGCAGTGTCGTGGTGCGGGAGTATTACAATATTAAGTTATTTTATGATTAAAGTTAAAAGAAAGGAATACTGCTCAGTTCCTGCGAAGTTTCGACAAACTAGTCGAGAATTTTCGTGCGGTATATTCTATAACTGGGTTCTCTTTCGACTGCGATAAGCATGACTGCCCTCAAGACCTCTGGCGACACCATGCTCCATAGTCTGCTCTTAACAATCTGCAGCTTGCTAAAGCATCGTTCACATGAATCCTGAGTGCAAGGACGTATAAGAGCAACCTTGTATAACTTAAGTACATTTCTGTATGTTATTTCGTACATACGTACCACTTTATTTCAGTCATAGGTTAAATTTTATTGGTGGCGTGTTTATGTGGCGAGCCAACAGCTATGTTTTGCCACATTCGAGCTAAAAATGTGAACGTCCTTCGAATACCCACTCTCGTTGTGGAGGCATAGATATTTAGACTGTATTGGAATGCAGTTTGGACCTCAACGAAACCATTGTCATTAACCAACCTAGACCCTGCCACAATTATTGGCGTGATGGTCGCTCGCACGATGGTGGATAATCATCCTGAACCCTTGGTTTTGTGGAAATTACACTCATACGCTGCGGTAAAGGAGGCTGTACACGGCGGATTTTGGCAGATGAAGGTCCTACAGCTACGCAGGTTTTTTGCATGTCTCTGCAAGTTATCGCACCTAGAAAATGCCATGCCACAGTTTCCATACTTATATGCCACTCTGTCTGTATTATTCGAACATCCGTACTTTTCGTGTCTTCGAGCAAATTTGGTGAATGCAAACTAAGTGTTACAGTAGCGGCACGTGTACTGAGGTAAAGTCATTGCAAATTAGATCGATGGTAAATATAAACATTAAAAAGAAACTAAGTTATATAACCGTATTTTATGAGGTTACATATTCCTCCAGAGACTAGCCGGCCCGAACCGATACTCCAAATTTAAGCAGGGTTTTAATTTGGTGGGAATATATATGCGTTTTAAGTGCGCGCTTGTTCATATCCTGCGACCTGATGTAATTATATATCTCAATTTAGCAGTCAGAATGCTAAAAGTTGAGAGGTGAGAGAGCGATCTGTCACCTCTGGCATCAGCGGAGAAACTGTGCCGAGGGTAGATATTGTTTTCATTAAATACTTTCCCCACACTAGCACGCTCTGGCGGACAATGCTGAAAACAAGAGCGGTAGTGATAAGGGATTAAGCGATGGTGAATAATTGGTCTGACCAAAGTGGTGGGGTGAGCGGTAACAGAATAAATAGTCAATTTCAAAGGTAATTTAATTAGCATTAAAACGAAAAGTATTTTTTGATCGGTCTTAATTAAAGTTCTGAGTACCTAAAAATTTATCGATTTTTTAAATTTATGCTTCTAGGTATACCGCTGATTGGAAAAATATTATTTTTTAAACTAGAATGAAAAATTACAGATTTTCCTATGACTATAAATGTGAGTGCCGTCAGCTCACTTTGCGGCTAAATTTTCAGAATGAGCGGGTACCGACAGCTCGCCTGGCAGTGAAATCGAGAAATTAACGCTACCTATTTGTTCAAAATAGAATCTTACATGGAGGGTGCCGACAACACCACCCATACTTAAAAAAACTTAATCAAATTTAGCTGCCGCCTGGTAGCTAAATCGGCAGCTCGCCTGGTGACAAAATCGAGAAAATAACGCCACTTATTTGTTGAAAATGTAAACAAACGACAAACACACCAAGATGGCTGCATATGGCAGTATGAGCAAAGGTGAGTTGGTAAGGGGGTCGGACGAACCTGAGTAATTGGGGGTGGGGGCGGAAAGTTTGGAACGAAGGTGAGTAATTGACGGGCTTATTTGTCAAGCGAATGTAATTAGCCAATGACAATAATTGGAAGCCTGCCGACTAATTAGCCGATGAGAATCATGGGTGGGGTGGAGGGAGTCGAACGAATGTGAGTAATTAGCCAATGTGAATCAGGGGTGGTGGTGGAGCGAATGTGAGTAATTGGTGAAGGGGGTGGGGCAATTAGCCAATGAGAATCATTGGCGGAGAAATTAGTTAATGCGAAACATGGGCGAGGTGGAGCGAATGCGACTAATTGGTCGAACGAAGGTGAGTAATTGGCGGGGTCATTTGCTCAATTTAATATATTGGTGGATCGAACGAACATGAGTAATTAGCCAATGAGAAACATTGGAGTGGTGGTGTGGGTGGGGCAATAAGCCAATGAGAATCAAGGGTTGCGGTGGAGGGGGTGGGTGAATTAGCCAATTAGTAACATTGGTGAAGGTGAGTGGTGCGGAGGGCATGGTAGGCGTATGCTGTATGGACCTCCGAAAATATTTTTTTAAATAATTTTTTAAATAGATGTTTAATACATTTTTAATAATTTTAATAATTTTAAAGTTATTTTTAACAATTAAAAAAAATTTATGTACATTTTTTTGGATTTTTAAATAGTTTTTTTTGGTTTTCTTGGTTAAAGGTCACCGTGATCAAATGTCAAAGTCCACCGACATCCAACATGGCGGACTAGATGGCCGCCGGGAGACTTGAATGACAGAGCATGAACAGCTCTGATCTTCGATCCCAGGTCCTGATGATCCAAAACATGCTAAATCACTCTACTGTGACGTAATTATGAGTTCTTAGTCTTATGGTCTTGTCTGTACTGCTGCGTAAGATCAATAGTTAGTTGGGTATAGTGGTGATTTCGGATTTTTTTTTAAACACAAAACACGCTATGGTAGATTAATAATCCAATATGGTGGGGGAAGATTCCCCTTAATGGCTCTGTTTGGCTGGCACATGACGTGCACTGCAGATGTTTGGTAGAAGACGTGATTAAAAACGACATGAA
This sequence comes from Clitarchus hookeri, assembly GCA_002778355.1. Lineage (NCBI taxonomy): Eukaryota > Metazoa > Arthropoda > Insecta > Phasmatodea > Phasmatidae > Clitarchus > Clitarchus hookeri. The sequence continues at coordinate 227,212 of NQII01000769.1, forward strand.
AAGCATTCAAGAAACGTTTCGTGCCCCAAGACAAGTTTCAGATTTCCCTTCAACTCTCTAAGGATTATTTATTTCTGGGCGTAAAAATGGCTAAAACGGTCGTTTTTAGAATCAGTTTTAGCTACTTAATATTATATACAGAAACTTTAGATTTGTCTTTGAACACGCATTATACTTTCATCTTCGTTAGCGTTCCATAAAACTATAGGGTCACCGCTTAAAGTCACGTTCAGACGAGTCGCCGACGGACAAATTGTGCGTCAGTTGAGCGTCTTGCGCGTAGAGGCTATGAGGTAAATGGTGAGCGAGCCGTTTCGGGTCCTCTTACGCGGAAAATAGTTCCAGGCAGGCGGAACCCCGGACAAAGCGTGTTGCATAACTCACCGCTATAAAATTTAATTGTATTCTACAGGTTTATGAAATACAATGTAGAAAAACCAAGAAAGCTGTCGCACATAAATGTTTTTACTAATTTTCTGAGCAGATATTTCACCAGAGCGATGAACTTGCGTTGAGCCACTTTTTGCGCCGTAAATTTTTACATGCCATTCCGGTGCAAGGTATTGTGCAAAATAAATCCATCAGTATGGCAAGGTATGTACACTCAATATTGGGAAAAATCATTCTCTAGGATTTCCCATCCTTACGTTTTCTGTGTTGGTTCGCAAAATTCTGTCAAGTTCAGTAAACGTATTTGAGGTTTACTAATACTAAACGTACTCTTAACCCATTCACACCCGCTGTATACGGTTGTGTATATTACGCACGTGTAGGAAACTTTTGGTCTGTACTGCACACTGCGTAGCACAGTGACCTATGATCAATGTGCTAATGATTCGCAAGCAGTTTTACTAGTCTAGGTCATAATTGATTCACATTACTGTATCCGAACTCACAGCCTACAGCTTATTAGCTGGGACAACGAAACAAGTGTAGTGTCGACTTAAGTATNAAGCACAGTGACCTATGATCAATGTGCTAATGATTCGCAAGCAGTTTTACTAGTCTAGGTCATACATTACTGTATCCGAACTCACAGCCTACAGCTTATTAGCTGGGACAACGAAACAAGTGTAGTGTCGACTTAAGTATAGCACGTATCATATTTTTTTTCAACACCAGAAACCGTCAATTAAAGTGTCTCTGAAAGGGCATCTGNATAGCACGTATCATTTTTTTTTTCAACACCAGAAACCGTCAATTAAAGTGTCTCTGAAAGGGCATCTGTGTTCTCCCTCATTGACCAAAAGTTGTACAAGATATTCTTCGGGAATTGGTGTAGTCATGAGAGGCAGGGAGCTAGCTACCCATGAGAAAAACGAGCGAACCGGAACTGTAGTGCAACCGCTGGCAGGACTTCATGTTGGCAGGGTACCAGCGGGGCCGCAAGATAGGGGTACTGCTCCTTATCGCTCCCAGCCGACAACAGCTCTTTACTTTAGGCCGTTTGTTGCTCGGACTGGAGACCGGCTAACGCGCTGCAGGTCAGGCGTGATCTGACCTCGCCGGCTGCAGATAACAAAACAAACTAGCACTTTCAGTCGATCCCAGAGCGCGCGCAACCTCGGCAAGCGTGCTCGCAGCACTCTCACATTCATGAAGTTCTTGGAGGGGGAGGGGGAGATATTTTAAACCCTCGTGGCTTTTCGATGGCGACACTGCCGATAAGGGAAACTACATCCACGCGGTGATATAGCGATAACTTGACGGGTAGCCATCTTTCTTCAGACTTGAGCAGATTCGTGTTCCATTTCTGTAGATCATTTTTTTTTACGCATGTGAAGATTTTTACTGATGTTGGTATGAAAAAGGTAGCTAGAGTGTAAATATAGTCGATGCGCTAATATTTTTATAGTATTCGCCTGTGGCGGAATACCTACGTCAAAATGGCGACTTCCAAAATTCATATAAAATATGTATGCACATTTTTGTTCTCTTGATATTATTTGGTGGCCACTCATTCATAAGTAATACGAGGTTTAAATGTGTTATTTATCAAATAGGTGATACGTGTTGTTTGCATTGAAATGACAACCGATGGAGATGTGTGGTGACAACGCTGTCACTTGTATAAGCAGATTAATGAATGATGCAGAACATACATCGGACAGAGATATCATCTGTGTGTGTGTGGCTGTGTCGCAGCAGTAGACTCAACGTTGTATTTGCCGGGATATTTGAGAATTCTGGCTCTGTATATACTTTGGAAAACCTTTGACGAATATTAAAAACTGAATGCTTTCTTTCGTAACAGCGGCGTGATTGGTAGCGTGATGGCATACGTTTAAATACGCTGCTAACAATTGCGTAGTTCATCGTCTTTCAGAACATTAAATTATTTTTTAAGGGACTTAAAAAAAATGTCGTGCTCTGAGGTGAAACTTTGTGTATCAGAGCACGCCAAATTGCAGGTCAGTAATCCACTTGGAAACTCGAGTCTTCGTCATAGACCATTGTGGTACAGAGTATTAAGAATACAGAGGGGCAACAGCTACTTATACTACGAACTCCAGCCACACACGCCAGCAACATGTCGCCACTGGCCAGCAACAAGTTGGAATGCCGTTCGCCAGTGAGCGCCTGGTAACCTGTATTCGCCACCCGGTAGTACAGCCAGTAGGGAACCTTTCGCATCTTGCGGTAGCCAATCAGATGCGATGTCCGTTCCCAGAACCTCGTGCTGTCACTCAGAGAATAGGTACCCCCATTTTAAAGGAGCCGCCATGCCATTTCGTGTCTGTGTACTTATCTAGTCTGTGATTGTGACATGCATGTAAAAAGTTGTATAGGCGCAATATAGGTCTATATTCAGAAATTGCCTGACAACACTGTTATTATTAGAATCATTACTATTTACTATACCATCAATACCGAGCCCTCGTGGTTGTTGAGTTTCGAAATGAACACTGCAGGTGTTTTCATATTGTCATCAAATATTCATTATTGTGTACGTTTTTAGCAATAATTTCTACTTCTACGTGTTTAAAATTCGAGTTTGTTTTATGCTTTGACTAATAAAAATTGGCATCAGAAAATACGTTGGAAACTTTAAAGTACTTTGGCATGACAACAGCTCCCAGACGCTAACATAGCTGGTTAGTTCAATTCCAACCTGACTAATACTTTTTGTGGGAGGACCCAGCGATAGAAGATGCATCTGTTGCATTAGATGCTCGCTTGTTCGATAGCCTTCAGTAACAGCAAAACAACGCCAACTTCGTATCTTGTACACAGCAGTTTGCTTACTCTTGAAGGTGGTTGGTTTACTGTTCGCCGATTGCATCGTCGTGATGACGGGTCGTAGACAGTCTGTTCTCTCCTCGCAAACATTTACTTGGCTGGATCTTCTGCTGCCTAATTATGTGCCCAATTATTTTCGTTTTCATTTCAGCCATCCCGGTTGTGCTGCAGTTATTACCTAAAATTTTTCTGTCAACGTTATCATCGTGTACTCGGCTTCGCTAAGTAGGCCCCATTTATCGTTTTGCCACTCTTAACATTTGACAACGAAAATATTAATTGAACCTTTGTACCTTTGCACATTAACATTGATATCTGTGGCAGCCATAATATCCACTCTTGTTAATGTTTATAGTGTTTAGTATTTTCATTCTGTATGATTTATCTTAAACCGTATTTGATTTTTGCATTTTTTTTTCGACAGTTTAACACCCTCACCATCCCCAACCCACCTCCGCGAATATAAATTACTTTAACTGTCAGCCTCTGTGTTTTACTATGAAAAGTTCAGAGAGTAATGGCAGAACATTTAGGGGTATTCTGGACATCCCGCAGCAAGAGGATGTGCCTCGGAAGAAGCAAAAGGAAAGGAAGAAAGAAGCGAGACTGAGGAGAATACGGCTGTAAGGGAATATTCATCAAGACTTTATGGGACACCTCATAACACTGAACAACTTCCGCGGGTGCCGTCGACCAGCAGGCGAGACGACGACTGCCATTACAGATGACTTCAAGGAAAACTATAAAAGTGTCCCTTCCTCCGGCTCAGAAAATAAACTATTAGTATGTGTATACACGCAGGCTCGCTGTTAGACACGCTTCCGAATTGACGCTTGAAGCAACCCCTAGTTCGTGGGATAAGTATTACAGAAATGTAAGTTACGGCCAGTAAAACGTGGGTTTAGGCTGACGAGGTAGCTACTGAAAAAAATAAGAGAGAGAAAGATGACTGCGAAGTCGCTTGGTTTATTTCGGAAGCTTGAAATGTAATATGTTTTTTTTTTTACAAAGCCAAGGACTTTAGGATTGGCCTGATTGCTGCTCAGACTCATCACCTTCGATTTCGGTGGCTTACCATGGACACCATATCGGGTTTATATAGTTTTTGCCGTTACTAATGTCTGACATTTAATTTTGAAAATGTGACGTAGTTAGGGCAGAGAACATTATTTAAATATATTTTTAAGCTATTATCATTTTACCTCTGTAGTCATTCCCAGAAGATAATACAAAATTAATCCCCGTTTATTCCACATGGTAAACAAATAAAGATACCCCACTGATATTACAGTTATTCGACCATCTGAGAGATATACTATGCTTTATCAAAGAAGAAATTTAAATATTGAATGCTGAATAAATTTTGTGACTCAAAAACTGGTAATACCACAATGGTTTCTATCTCTCCCATAGGAACCCCGCCTACCTGAGGCTGTTTTGCGCGTTTGAGTCACAGAAGCAAGGGAGCGATAAGGGCGACACTGACATGCGCGTCTACTGTCCCATCGTTCCTACGCGCAACGCTCTGAACTGGCGTGCGATGTTCTCGTCGTGCTGAGTGTACATATGGGACTTTTAAGCTGTTATGCTACAATTTTATTGGTGAAAAGTCTGCAGCAAAGTTCCGTGCAGATCCTTATAATAGTTTTGCATTTTCCTGACCAGTGTATTTTGAAATACAGCAGTGTGAAGAAGCCATTTTAAGCTGTGTTGGGGGTTCGAAAGTATTATTTATAATGTGTGTGATGGCTTGTAGAGTGTTACTCTTCCCTCTTCTGAAGTGTGTTTTAAGTTCGTGTATCGGTATAATGGGAATATGTTAGTTGGTTGCATTATAAAACGCGATTTCAAATACACTGCAACGCAGTTCAAGAGACAGGTAGCTGGCGTCTTTAAGAGGACTATGTAGCTGCACGTTCAGGGTCAAGAAGCGAGGGAGCGATACGGTCGACACTAACACGCACCCCTAGTGCCTCATCGCTCCTACGCGCAAGGCGTGCAGTGTGTCTGTCGTGATACTGTACTGTGCAAATTAGATATGTAACCGTGGGATTTCATTACATTAAATGAAAGTCCACAGATTAAACTAAGCCCACATTGTCACACTTTTTTTCTTACCACTTAAGGAAACTGCATAGGTAAGCTTAGAAAATAAAATTTTTAACCATTTTTACGATTTTTTTTCTCCGCGAATATACTTAAAATGATAAAAGGCAAACAAAATAGAGGCATAGATAATTGTTTTGTACCTTTTCTGGCAAACATATCGTATTTTCAGAACATCTATTCACCGAGATACACATATTCGCGCAAACGATTTCACAGAAAATGTTTCAGTAGATGCATACGCCTCTTAAGGCGTATGCATCCCCTGTGTGTAAAATAAATGACTCCCTGTGTGTAAAGTCAATGTTTGCTCTTGTACATGTATCTCATTAAATAAATACTCCAGGAGTACAAATTAGTTTAGAAAAAAAAATTACCGCCGCCACTTTTTAGCCTACTTTTAGTATTTTATATACAGGTTATTCAACAAAATGTTCACCCCAAATATCTCCCGAACCGCTGAAGGTATCAAAATTTTGATTTCGAATTCGTAAATGGTACTATGGGGCTTATAAGAAAACCGTCTTTGTCTGTTCCGAGATGTAACTAAGTACTGAGATATCAATAACGAATTTGGTTTTTTAAATGGGGATATACTAGTTTTTTTTCCAATAGCTTAACATGTTATTGAGGAATGAGTTCAGTGACGTGATTATTTTGAAAATCTGAAGAGCACCTTTATATAGGTTTGATTTTTGTCAAATGAAACGAGGTAAAAATAATTTCCTAATTTATTTAAATCACCTATCGAGCTATCACTGACACAGTGAAACAGTTGCAATGTCCCATGGCCAAGTTTGTCTCAATACTATCAAACGTGTACTTGGTATTTTTCACTAAATGTTGCAGCATTGAACTCGTCTTCGCCCAGTTCGTCGGACGTGTACAGGCAAGATGTTTATGGTAAACTGAAAACTTTTGAAATACAATTGAATATATATATATATATATATATATATATACATATATATATATACATATATATATGCTATACGTTACCATACAGTTTGGTATGCAGACTCCCAGTTAAGTTGACCGAGAATTAATGAACATAGTCCTAGGGCCTAGTGTTATAATGCGAGTGTAATGTTTGAAATTCAAATAGTATATACTGTTACAAGACGCCTGAAGGGCGTATCCGAGTTTGTGAGGGATGGAGGTCTTAATACAAATAAAATAACTAAATTTGATTTTAATTTATTCACACAGCTATTATTTACAACAGTAATCTACCTCCACTATTACTCTAGTTATTTCTCAACGGGCACATTATTTTATGTCTATCTGAACTATAATTAAATCTCATGTCTATGTCTCTGTTTGGTTATATGCCATTAACTGATACTCATCATTAACACATGTTCAGTCTGTATGTTGCCATCATTTGAAATGTCTTTCACTCACACATCCAGTCCAATAGTCCAGCCTACCAGTTGCACTCTTCACTGTACCGATGCTCGCAGTCGCAGATTTTCCTCCCGCTGGTCACTTCCTGCGCCACGCGTTACTCTTCTGGCTCGTCACCTATCGCTTAAGGTCGCACAATCTCCCAAACTCCTGACTCTCATAAACTCTCCGCTCAAAGGCCCGACGCGCTTATATAGTATCAGCAGCCAAGATCTGGAATATTCCCCGCACCCCGAGACGCTGAGAGAAGCAAGGACGATCAAAACCAAAACCTTCTTCAGATAAACACAGAAATTCAATCTGCCCAAGGTCAGGAGAGCGCCAGTCGCAAAAGATTTTACAGTGGCATGCTTTTCGTAACAAAATACACACTTCTGGGAATATCGCAATATCGCTCGCCTGTCATTCAAACATCCCTTGTGACTCGCCGCCCGCTATCATATCACTACTATGTCCTCCTCTTCCGCTCTCTCGCGGGGATAAAGCAGCGAGCGCATAACAATACGAATCGGCATATCAACAACACCGTTATGATCCGAACAACTGCACATTTTCACTTGATTGGCGCATGAATTGAGTCATTCGGCCCATGACAATGCAAATTTGACATATGTGGAATTATACAAGATGAGTAAAGTAGATCTTAATTAGGACTTTCAAATATGCTTAATTAATCGCGAACAACATATAACAGTCTGCAGTGTTCACCTGAGAGAATAGCTGTGCTGGAATTCACCAGCCAAGGATCCTTACCGGGCTCGGTGCCCTAGAAAAGTGCATCCTGGCTGTGACGTCATATTATCGCTGTCATAGTTAGCGGTAAGGGCACAGATGCACTCTACAATGTCCCCTTCAGTTAAGGCACGAGCGACGTCCGCTTCACATGGCTACACTGTAAGTTTCGATTTTTAATTGATTTATTTCAGTTTTGCAGCTTCTTCCTGCCATTTGCAGAACACTGTTGTTCGTACACAAACCAAAGCAACCTAGTAAAATGTGTTTAATTGATTTATTTTCGCATTTGCGTTTGAAGTTTTAAAAATAACAAAACGAAGACGGGTGTTCGAAATTATAACCACTTCGTCACTAAGGGATCAAGGTAATGTGGGTAATTGTGGATACTGAAATGATCAAGGAAACGTAAACAAGAGTATGTGGCAGTGAAGTGGAACACAGTTAACGTAAATCTGCATATTGTACACGCCTTCAGGCAGGGTCATTACAGATGAGAAGAAGCTGGCGCTAAGTGGGTGTAAGGCGTGTGATGAGGGAAGGGGTAGCAGCTGCGGAATGATGAGAGAGGTGGGAACTGCGGTATCCCGAGTAAACCTCCACTCCACACCACGTCAGTGCGTCATACCCCCATCCCCCTATTATCCCACATGATAATCTCCGTCGAAAAATTCCCCGTCCACCGGGATCTGGAATCGAACCTACGACCAGAGGCCAGAGTCTGAATCACTGAGCCAACCGTGCCTGTTCATTAAATAGTTAACAACTTTAAGAGAAAATGCATGGCCATTTTACTGTCAGGGCTAAAATAACCATTAAATTCAACGTTCTCCAGATACTCAAAACTGTAAAAGTACATACAACTCTTTATAGTGCACAGCTTTTGAAGTAATATGTGTGTTTGCTATAAATAAGTTTACTTTGTTATCCTTACAGATGTGGTACTTGCATTTCTCATTTACATCTGCATATCCTATCAGTATTGCTCTATTGTTCATCTGGAAAATTGTCTTCTTCAGACATCCTACTGTCTAAAAAACAATGGTTTAGTGTAACTGTGTTTTAGTGTATTTTAGCATATGTATTAATGTTTAGTGTTACTACGCTCAGTGTAGTTATGTAACTATGCAACTAGGGTTACTATGTTCACGATAAATTGTAAACCGGCCTATGTGCTAAACTTAGTTCTATAAAAAAATATAAATATGAAATAAAATACCACTACATAGTCGTGCCCCGCATTTACGATTCGCTGACCACTCGCGCTAGACAAGCATAATACCAAATGCTAAGCACTTGATTTATCACAGCCGTCCAGAGGCCGAAAGGACATTCAGGGTATTCTAGGATGGAACTTTCTGCCTTTCTGACACAGTCAGAGCCGCCTCCGATAAGCAGCGTATCATTTGTTACATACCATGCCCTTCTCCCTTCTAGAGTA
>NQII01000769.1:236146-247945 GCA_002778355.1 Clitarchus hookeri
GTAAAGCATTTCACCCAAGGTCACACTTTTAAATCAACAAACCTTTGAAAAATTACCCCATGAATCACGTGCTTGGTTGTTTCCGAAATATGTCATTTGTGTTAACAAATATTATTATTAATTTTTGTTTAAATTGAATTTTTCCTTATATTTTTATCCATACGTTTTATTTATTACTAGCTAAACCTGCCACGCGTTGCTGTGGCATAAAAGATTTTGATTCTATTCATTTCTATGAAATTAATTGAAAGAAGTACATGTATTTTCAAAATCTTTATTATTGAAGTATTTGTTTGTATACAATGTTTTTGGTTTTACCATCTTCCGCGTNTACATGTATTTTCAAAATCTTTATTATTGAAGTATTTGTTTGTATACAATGTTTTTGGTTTTACCATCTTCCGCGCGTATGAATAAGTTGTGTGTTTTCCTACTCTATAACACGACACATACAATTGGCCGTGCGAAAAACATTATGTTTCCAAATCTATTCCGCACATTTGCAATGACTGCCCTTGAGCTTTATTTATTGTCATTGCAAATGCCAATCTGGCTGGAAACTGTGTTCTTTTAAAGTGAAAGGGAATTCCTGATGGAATAAATGGAATTCTGGGAAGAAGCACATCTTCTCCTTTGAAAGCACCTTTCAAGATGGTAGCTTCTATAGTATTGCCCATCATTTCTTTTTATTGCAAGGCTTGTGCCGTTGCAAAGTTTTGGTGGATTGATGTTACGAAGTAAAATGACTGGCACTCCTATTTTCAATTTTAATATATGTGGAGGCAATCCTGGAACATCAAGCTAATTTAGAAATTCTGGGGGATAATTTACCGCTTCATTTTCGTGTAATGTTACATCCACAGATTTGTATGTGACATGTTGGCTTGTCGATAAGTATAGACATATATATTATTATCGATATATCGAGCATTGACGTACTTATAAGTATCGATATATCGTTTTTATATAGATATATAGATCTGTTGCTAGGTTGTGACTTTACATTGTTGACATTGCATTGTTGACGTTGCATTGTTGACTAAGGCGCTTCCTGACGCGAAAGCATGGTAAAAATTAGTTTTTTTTTTGAAAATTTTAGTACTTTTGCAGGTAATACAGATAAAAAAGAAAATTGTACAAACACTCGTGGGAACGAAAGGAAGGTTCATAAAAAACACAATGAAATCGGTTAATTTTTTTGGAAGTTACACGCGTCCGAACAAACGGACACAAGGGTTTATATAAATATATATTTCATAATGTGGGATTAAATGAATGATTAATGAAGGTACCTTTGATTACGGCCACAGATGCGAAACGAGTAACGGGAGAAAAAGAAGTAGGAATTCGGAATAACTGGCATGACGTGTCCTGCACCCTGACAAGCTTGGTTTTTAAATATTGGATATTGAAATTAAGTTATGGAGGAATATACTTAGATCCAATACGGCCGGGATTTCTCCCCTTCTTAATGTGCAGGCAGCTCTGTGCCTCGACGACAGTTAAAAAGGAACAATGATATAGTGGACATTGGACTGTGTGTTGGTTTATCGTACGCGAGCGTCGGGTGAGCAGTGACACGACGAGGGCTCTTGGCGTATTTCCTCGCTATCGCGCGGCCATCAGCGTGTTGCGAACAAAGCTTGCAGCCAGTCGGGAGCGTAGCTGGCCGTCGTGAGGTACAGCGGCGGGCAGCAGCTCTCCGCTGCACTGGTTGTGTATCCCCGCGGAACGGGAGGGCGGATTGAGCCATCCACGGGGCCGTCCCAGGTGTGGCACTGCGTGATGTAGAGGTGTAGCGACGCGGTGATTCACTGCCCGCCGATATAATTGGCACGAGGTTGTTTTCTGGCGCCCCACAGGGCGGCGCTCATTACTCTCCACCGTCCTGTCCCGTAGTCAGTACCAAGCATCCTGCTGGCCGTGAGTTACGGCGCGTGCCCGCAGCGCTCCTGCTCTTCGCCCAACTTGGGCACCACGCTGACATCCACGTTCACAATGTGGCTCGACTCCAGCGTGTTTTCGTAACGAGCACCGTCGCCTCCGGTCACGCCGCAGCCCCCTTTTACAAACACTGTTTCCCACGCGGTGATATGTCCTGCGTCTTCCAGCCGCAACACGTTTCATAAAAGCAATTCTTGCTGATCGCGAGTGCGTGTTAAAACTTTCACCGCGCCGTGTTCTCTGTGCTCACATGCATAGTGTGTCAGCACGTAGGGAGTCAGTGGACAATGGTGGTCGTGCCTATAACGTCGAAACCACAATATTTAGACAAGTGAATACCGGCTAAAACAAAGCTCTGCATACGCCCCGCATCCCGCCCAAACACCCGTTCAGTTCGCGCGGATCGCTTGATGGAGGAGGCCGTGTCACGTTCTCACGCTGGTTTGATGTAATTGTTCGTGTGCACATTACAAACGGTGAGTAGATAATTTCAATGCAACTAAGTGCTTGAGCCGTTTTCTGAAATGATTTTAATCTTAAAACATAGTATTACATAACATTTGTAGTGATTCGTCTATTACGTTATTTATTATATTTATTTTTCTTCAAGTAGATGTCTTCGGTTAATGAGAGTCTTGCGACTGCCATTGCCCGCAATGTTTACCATGTCCAAAAATTGATTTATTATATTTTCTGTTGTTTCATAGATGCCGAAAGCACGACCCAGAACAACCAATAAAGCTCAGTGGTCTTCTGACACGCTCTCAAAAGCGAAATACCTGTTGAAGCAAGGTCACACTATGGGAAAAGCCGTTAAAGCCATGAATATACCGTTTTCGAGTCTCCAAAACCTGTTAAAGAAAAACTATTTCTAGGAACCACGTCTTTGATGACTTCCTGTATTTAGTGAAAACGTACAAAAGAATCTGGCAGACCAAATGAAATATTTGGCACATATTTTTTTATGGGTGCACTGCTATTCAAATCTGAAAAATAGCATATCAGTATGCAGAAAATCAACAAATTAAACACAACTTTGACAGAAGTGCAATAATGACTGGCCGTGACTGGTTAGAAGGGTTTCTTAGAAGAAATAACATATCCGTTCGAAAGCCTGAAGCTACCAGTATTAACAGAATAACGGCCTTTAACAGAACAGAAGTTCAGTTGTTTTATAAATTATTAGAAGATTTGATGAAGAAACATAAATTTGTTCCCAAAAATATTTACAACTGCAACGAGACAGGTATTCATACAGTGCAAGATCCTGGTAAGATATTAGCTCTCAAAGGTCTGAAAAGAGTCGGTTCTATCACGAGTTGGGAAAGAGGAAAGAACATAACATTTTTATGTGCAATGAGCGCTGCTGGTGGGTTTGTGCCTCCAGTGTTCATTTTCCCTAGGAAAAGAATGGCTCTACAACTTGAGAAAGATGGTCCAGCAGGAGCAATACACAAATGCTCAAACAATGGATGGACAAACGAACATCTGGTCTTCGAATGGCTGCAACACTTTACTTGTCACACTAAACCGTCACCAGAGGAACCCATTTTATTAATACTCGACAATCATGCCAGTCACTCTTCACTAGCTGTCTATGATCACTGTAAACAAAATAATGGTCATATGCTATCACTGCCACCGCACACATCACACAGGACGCAACCCTTATATCTCACATTGTTTGGACCTTTTAAAGCAGCGTACAAGAGGGAATGTGATTTGTTTTTAAAAACTCGGCGTGCAGAAAATATAACCCCATACGATGTGGAGTCTATATTAAACAGAGCATATTAAGCTGTGGCACGTATTAACAAAGGAGAATTAAGATTCCGAGCAGCTGGTATTTTCCCACTAAACCCAGGTGTCTTTTCGGAAGAAGATTTCATTGAAGCTGAAGTCCTGACTGACCCTGAACTAGTTGTTCATGATTTCTCTATCACCTTCACTGTACCCGACTACTATGACAACATCTGCAACAATAGACCCAGTGCCGTCTACATCATGACAAGTAAATCCACCAGGATTAGCACCCGCGTTTGCATCTGAAGATCCAATGGCTGCATCATCAAATTCTCCATCGACCATCAAAGACCTACTTACGATACCTGGCAAAACACGCTCTGTTAAGACGAGAAAAGGCCGAATGAAGCAGCATGCCAAGATTATGGCCTCAACACCTGTAAAAGAAAGTCTGATAGAAAAAGAAAACAAGAAAGCAGCGAGAGCAGAGGAAGAAATAAACAAAGATAAAGACAAGAAGCTCAAAACACAGCAAAAAGTTGAGAATAAAGCCAAAAGACGCGTGCTACAAGATAAAACCTCTTCCTCGGAGTCAGATATAAGTCTCAGCCGCGTGTGTGATGATGATAAGGAAGATACTGGTAACACCTACTTAATTTGTTGCGAATTTGGCCGTAACAATGAAATGTGGTACAGGTGCACTTCGTGTGGACTGTGGGCACATGCGGACTGCACTGGGTGGGATTCACCGGAAGGTTACGTGTGTGACAACTGCTAAGATAGGTTGACTCTCATTGCCCCATATGATGACTACAATTACCCGCATGTTGGGACAATGGTGGTCAAGGTGATTTTTTTTTTAATGAGTTATAATTGCTAAGGTATGTTCCCAACGTTGATTAAACTGTTCAGACTGGTAGGTTATTAGTAATACTACCGTAAACACTTATTTTAATAACGTCTAAACAAGAAACTTGTACTTTCTATCAATTCTTGCGTACGTGACTCCAATTACCCCTTTCTTCCGTATCTTCTGTAAGGGTGTGTATAACCTCATTGCTTGCCGCATTTTTTATAGCTCGCGACATTTACATTATTTATTGTAGAGTTGGGTAATAGCTTAAAGTAACCATGTAGTCTGCGATAACGTTAACATTAAAGCAAGGAGTGGAAGTAGTTGAACACTACGTGAGAATAATTGTTTACTTCATTTGGATCCAGTGTCTGCCAAACAGTTGGCTGTTGGCATTTCGCGTGCCCACAATTGTGGCAGTTCATCGTACGTAACAGTGCAGAAAACCTGTTGCGCTGGAACTGTATGCTTTATGTTTTTAAAGAAGAAGGAAAAAAGGGGGAGGGGAGAGAATGAAAGGCTATACATTGTAATAATTCCTTAATTTATCCATAGCGGTGGTATCCCCCAGATGGCAGCGCCCTCCCACACTTTTTGGGGAAGGAGACGGAGGGGGTTCATTTAATTATTACCGTCGTGTGTATAATGAACATTTTATTAACTCTCGTAAATGTTAGACCTTCCGGATTTCGCTATTATTCTGTGTATCTGAAACAAGTATTTCATATACAATATACTTGTTACTGAAAATCACGCACATACTCCGGGAGGTAATTTTTTATAAAACATTACGAGGAAAATGTTTGAACGACCTATAGCCTAAGGCCTTTCCTTTAGGGTGTACACGCCCTTAAAAGTGAAGGTAAAACCCATGTGTATTGCAAATAAAACTTGCAGTATCTGAGCTTAATATCAAGAGTTTCGGTGTAATGTGTCATCAATAAAGATGTGCAGTCCATGGCAAATTGGTTTGCCGATGTCAACCCCGTCGATAGGAAAATAAGGTTTGGCATCTCATTTGTACATGAAAAAAATTTAACCCTCCAGCGCTACCTCTGAATCACATCATTTATGTAGAGTGTTGCCTATGTCGCAGGCATAACACATGCATTTCTCGAAAACCGTGGGGTGTAGTGTAATAACACACAACTACTTTTTTTTTTTTTTGCTAAATTAACCATTCTGCTTACATCAGCAGCTAATTCCTGACATATTTTAGAAGGCCACATTTTTTCATGCAAAATGGGGTGCCAACCATTATTTTCTCATGGGCGGGTTTGATATCGGCAAACCAATTTATAATGGATTACACATCTTTGTTTGATAACACATTATACCGTAACTCTGAAATTAAACTGCATGTTATTTGCAATAAACACGGGTTTTACGTTTTACCTCCACATTTAAGGGCACGCACATTAAGGAAAGGACTTAGACTATATGTCGTATATATGTATATTTACCTCGTAATTTTTTGTGAGAAGTCACCTCCTGAGTTTGTGGGTGATTTTTAGTAATACGTTGTAAACGACTGAAAATATATTTTCCCTAATTTATGTTCAGTACATCCCTACCCTCTGATAAAACATATAACATTAAAACTCAGTGATTATTGATAAGCACGTTGACCGTAATGAAATGAACAGTGCTCCATTCTTCAAGCAACCTCCTTCTTATTGAGTCTCTAGAACCGCTACTGTAAGTAATATGTTATTGAAAAATATTATGGTTACCACCGAGGTGTATCCAGTTGCATTAGAAGCAAGTGTGACGCCTCCCTACTGTGTGTGTGTGTGTGTGTGCGTATATGTATGTATGTATTTATGTGTACGTGTGCGTGCTGGTACCGCATTTTCTGGTACACTACACATACTTTCAGAGATCTAAGTAAATTTGGTCCTGTGCTATTCGCAATAAACCTGTCGCTCATCTTCGCGCCTTTACGGGCGTGTTGGGAAACGAGTTAGGCTAAATTGTATGCATATACTTTTCGTCTACATTTGTGTGAAGAATCGCGTGACGGAGTTTGTCGGTGATTTTTGTGAACATGCTGTATAGTCCGTACAAGTTGTAGCAGTACAGTTGGTAAATTTAAATACTATGAAACCTGACACAGTATTATATTTTACTCTGATTTTCGGGCTGTTTGAAATGTCTTTTAATAAATGGACAAATGCCTGTATGTTNGTCCGTACAAGTTGTAGCAGTACAGTTGGTAAATTTAAATACTATGAAACCTGACACAGTATTATATTTTACTCTGATTTTCGGGCTGTTTGAAATGTCTTTTAATAAATGGACAAATGTGGTAATGCCACGTAACAAAGGGAAACCGACGGGAGCTGCTGGGGACATGCGCTGGGGAAAGAGTCTTACGGCAGCTGCGATCCGCCTACGGTATCTTCCTTAATGGACGTGGCCTCCTCTTGATTGAGGCTCTTACACGCGTCGGCAGAAGGCAGATGTTCCGTGCGCGCGGAGATGCCACAGCGCAAAATTAGACGAGCTAGGACACTAGTGGCGGCGCGTGACCCGTTCTCCTAAAGCACATCCGCGTGCAGCTTAGAAATACGTGCTTGCGGTTCTCTTTTCGATCTTGAACTTGTTGGTTATACACACACATTTCCTTCGCGGTCACTTCAAAATTTTCTGAAGCCCTTGTGCAAGCAAAGCTTAACAAAGTTCTAGAAAAGTACACAAAAGGAACAACGCGCCGCATTCGTGCGCACTCACTCCAATGATATTCACCATAAGAACTATTTCTTATTAGGCATTACCAACACGCCCATTCTCTCGCTCTTTTAAATCGTATTAGCTATAAATGAAATATTATCATTTTTAGATAAATAATAACTAACTGTTAAATTTAACAAAAAATAAGAAACCATTATGTTAAGAGGCTTTAAAATACGTGTGAGACATGACACATTTTGGAAACAACCAAATACGTTACACGTTAGGTGATTTTTCAAAGGTTTGATTTAAAAAGTGTGAAGATACCGCGAATAGACTATATGTGGAATTTGCGTTTCCTGGAGGTGGTCCGAATAGTTTTATAGACTAAAAAGCAGGACGCAGAGATTTAAATATAAGTGTAAACATTCGGTGTATGTAAGAAGGACCGAGAATACACTATATTGGTAAACTCTCGGCGTTACTTTTTTAAGAATATTTTTTTAGCCAAATTCTTTTGTTATACCGTCCTCAAACAGTTTTGCATGCTACCTTCGGCTTAATAGCTGGTTGATGCACTTACACTCTAAATTACTGGATATAATTTTCCCCACTCGCGGTGCACTTCTTTATATCTCAAAAACCACTGTGCTGTTCAAAGATGAAGTATTGTGTTTTCTAAACCCGAATAAGAAATTATGAATGTGTGTGGCTTAATTCGGCATATAGCATTGTTTCTGAAGTATGATATAAATTTATTTGAATAACATTCAGCGTTACACTGTGTAACGATGCGGTTTTCCAGGTATTATATTTGTTTTTGGTTTTGGATTATTTGGTTGTGGTGACGATAAATTAACATAATTTTCAAATTAATGTTTATTATATCATTTAAGCGAAGTGCAGTGTAAGTTTGGTTGTGTCACGAGTTGTTGACGTAGAAATTATTTACAGGCTATTGCTGTTGTTATTGTTACTATTCATTTATCCTCAGAGGGTATAAAGTATTGCAAATTTTCAATCGCGTGAAATTAAAGAAAAGTGTCCAGATTGGCCCTCGTCTCGTCATCGCTGATTGGAGGAGAAATGTGGTGTGGTCAGGCGACAGCCAATCAGAGAGCAAATAACAAAAAGTATAATGCTGAAGTTGGAATCGAACTTTTTTTTGTAACAAAGGCTGCAACTACCGACGAGAATGGACGTGTGAGTTGAAGATTTAAAAGTTTAAATGATATAGTGAGTCAAAAGTTTAATGTGCGTGGGTAACACCGGTGGCTTAATTTCTTTAACTATTTCGGATTGAACATTTCTTCTATTAAATTCTTTTCCGCCAACGTACGTAGCCGTTAGGGTGTAGGCAGTTTATAGTTTGCCTCCTTCGTAAATTTCTACGGAAGCAGTTCATCTATAATTGCTGCAAGATTTTTTTTTTTTAATTCATCCTCGATAATGTAAATTGAGTGATTTTTGTCTAATTTGTTGGAGAAGAAGAAGAACGAATCAATAAAAAAAGGAAAACAGAATTTCGGACTTATATTTCTACTAAAATTTTACATCTGGACAGTCTCAGTTCTCTATGTTGGCGTACTATAAAATACAACGAAAACAGCCGTGTGGAAAAAATGAACATAAAAATAAAATTTCTAAAAAACAAATTGACTGCACCAAAACTGCCAAAAAAAAAATATAAAAACAGCAAAAGAAATGTTTACCTATAGCACAGGTAATTGTGTAACCCAGGAATCGAAAATGAACAATTATGAAATATAAATATCACAAGAAAGATAACACTGGAAGACAAATTCACAACAAAGAAACAAAAATTAAATGCGGTATTCGGTTTAGAGCACAAATATACATCGGGAAACTATAGTAACAGTACAGATGAACACTTGATTACATTACGATACTGGGGAGAAAAAAAAATACGTGGCAGTAATTTCAGGATCAAAGTAATAGAATCCAGCCAGCAAAACCCATAAAAATGGTCAATAAACGGTTTATAACAAAAAAGTTAACACAACTACAAAAACAAAGACGGGACAGCGACGGATTTAAAAAAAATTGTAAACTAGTTTTTCATTACTAAGTTTCGGGAACTACAATCTTACTTTTATATGTGATAACTGACCACAATGTAATGATAGATTGTTATACACGTACTCGCAGCAAGGGAACCAAGGGAAATCTCATACAGGAATGAATGGAGGAGGGACCTCAGAGCCAACCAACCCACTTGCCATCGACAACGTCCGCTTCGTTTCCAATATGCAAAAATTGTTTCAGGCTTCCATTAAGTTACTCGAGAAGCGAGGCTCGCGAATTTATTAATCGACGGACGTGATTAATAAAGACGAGGGTCTCGCAGATTATTGACGTCCTTGATCGTTTCCAGGCGGGGGAACGGAGCCTCCGACTCGTGTGTACCGAGCGTGCTACGCAGTTACGAGTTCGCCCGCGTAGGCGACTCGTTAATATCTGTTGCGACACCATCTTCGCTCGCCTCCTCTCGCATAAATCGCAGACTTGGTGGTGGCTGAAACTAGGCACGCCCCAACCGACCACCGCAATTTAGAGTTCTTTTTATCCTGTCGCCGTGTTATTTCATTCTCGAGCTGAAGTTTCATTAAGGCAGTGCTGTAATTTCGGCTTTTCCTCCCCGCCAATTATCCTTCAAGTATTTACGATAAAGCTCCGGAGGTGAGTTCAGTACCCTTCTAAAATTATTTTTTCTTGTAGAAAAGCTAATCTGTTGTTATTTGAGAGGCGGATATGCTGAAAACTAAGTTTAAAATGTGCTCTATGTCGGGACGCCAGTTTTGTTATTATTTCTCTTCATGAATTGCAATTTGTCATGCATTTTACTTACAGATGATAATGGATTCCAGGCAAAGTTGTGGTAATTTTAACAGTGGCTCGTCTTTGACAGGATGGGTAATTCTGCGATGGTTTGCCATTGCTTTGTGCAACACGAAAGTGAAAAAATTTACGCAACTCCTATCCAACTCGAATAGTACGTATTTGAAGCGAAAGTAATGAATATAGAGAGTAAATGAACTTCTAAATAAATAAATGCCGTTTCCGTTCTGATGAAAAGTAGTCCATGTGGTTTGTATTACATTTCTAATCTGCATAAGCGTGCCAATTTCGTATTTTCATTGGACTGCTGCGTGTATGAAACGGCCACTAAATTAAAAATAAGCTTGGTGTAGTGTATGTAAACTATTTGTGATGAATATGTTTAAATCTATTATTACTTGTAATATTTTAATCTCGTAAAAAATGGGTTCTCATCTTGTAGTTTTCACCTCCCTATTACCTAACCCTATACACGCTTGTGCTAACTTGCCAACATGACACGTGTGGAAGTAGAATACGATAGCCGAGTCTGGCGCAATGGAGTACCGCGGTGGAGCTCGAAGCTGTTTATGCTCTGTCATTCCGGTCGGCCGGCGGTAATTTTGTCCGCCCTGTTGGATGTCGATGACCTTGGCCTTGATCCCCGTGACTTTAACCTAAACACAAAAAATCGCAAAATTCCAAAAAAATTATTTTGAAATGTTTAAAAAACTTCCAAAAACTAAAAAAAAAAAAATATTAAAAGTTATAACATATTTATTAAAATTTTGAATGTGCGTGTGGGCATAGGGGGATGGAGGAATAAGCGCCAGGTGCCGACCAACCGCCATGTTGTGATGTCGCCTGACTGCCATATTGGATCTGGGTGATCTTGACCTTGACCTCACGTCCGTGGTCTTGACCCCGTGCCAATGACATTAAATACCGTAAATACAAAAAAAATGAAAGAATTTAAAAAATAGATTTAAAAACTTTTTAAAACTTTACTTAAAAATACAGAAAAACTGTATGTTAAAAATACAAAAATAAAATTTTGAAAGTTTGGATGTAGGAAGGAGTAAGAGCCGTGAGCCGACTGGCTACCATTATTGATGTCACCCAACTGCCACTTGTATCCGAATGACCTTGATCACTACACCCATGCGCTTGACCCCATGCCCATAACCTTAAATTATATAGAACCCAAAAAAATTGCAAAATTGTCTAAAAATAACAAAATTAAAAACTTTAAAAAATGTATTAAAAATTTTTTAAAAAGAAATAATATAAGAAATATATTATATCTCAAAAGTTCGGGAATAAGGAGACGGGGACCGGAGCCGACCAGCTACCATGTTATGACATCGCCCGACTGCTATATTGGTTCTGAGTGAACGTGACCTTGACATCACACCCATGATATTAACCCCATTGCCGAGACCTTGGATGCCCTTAAACCCAAATAATTGCAAATTCCTAAATATCTCAAAAATTCTAAAAACTAAAATTAAAAAAATAATAAAAAAATTTTTAAAAGTGTAAATTTTTTTTGAGAAAATGTTTTTTTATAGAATTACACACAGTAGATTTGAAGCTCGACGGTGGGTGGAGCGACTAAGCTCCAGGCTCAAAGACCAGCAGACAACAGACCCCATACCACTATTTTTTCATAGGTTAATACTCCACACCCCTCCTCCTACAATGCATAGTTCGACTTATTAGTCAGGCCCTCTACACCCCCCCCCCCC
>NQII01000769.1:248043-304827 GCA_002778355.1 Clitarchus hookeri
ATCATCCAGCATACATCTTTATTGGCTCTCCTCTAACATCTTAGTGGATTTACATCACACCATCACCTCCCCCTGCAAATTTTTATTCATCGATTTATCACTCTTTCCGTACAATCTTTCGATCAATCTCGCTATATTTCCATCAATCTGCCAATCCTTTGTCCAATATTTCCATCAGTCTTCTACTCTTTCATAAATCAACCACTCTTCCCATCAATCTACCAATCTTTCCATCAATCTTTCTACCAGTCTCGCAATCTTTCCATCAATCTTTCTATCAATCGCAATCTTTCCACCAACCTTTCCATCAGTCTCGCAATCCTTCCATCAACCTTTCGTCCAACCATTCAATCAATTTCGCAATATTGCCATCGATCTTTCGATCAGTTTCGCAATCTTTCCATCAATATTTCGTCCAATCTTTCGATCAATCTNTTTCGTCCAATCTCGCAACCTTCTCATCAGTCTTTCGATCAGTCTTTCTATCAACCATCAATTCGTTTTTAATCCATCGCTTTTATCGCGTGCCACCATCCATACTTATAAAAAAACCATTCATTCACCATCTGTCTACACACATTTGTACTTGACGACTGCATTAGTGTTTTTTATGCATTCCATTATCTATGCATTTTATACTTAAAGTCTTCATTAATATTTGGTATGTAGATGTGTACTTTAATAAAACGAGTGCTCATAGAACCACTTCAAATTTATGAGGGGAAGAAAGCACACGACACACAAAATAAAGAAAAAACTAATTTTATTTTTTAAAATAGTATCATTTTGCACATTACAAAATTAGAAGAAAGCAGTTTATCACATCATGCGATATAATCCCTGACCTTTAGTTCACTAATTTTTGAAGTTACCTCGTTTATGTGCGATAAATCTCCACCTTGTTGCACAGCAATCAAATGTCTGAGTCTATCAACAAGTTCGTTCGGGTCTTTGGGAAAATATGTAGCCAGTGTTTTCAGCGTCTTCTGCCTTCTTCATGCCGCTCGTTGCAGCAAATATGGTGGAGGGGTGTGTCAGAGTATCGAGAAAATCGCCGTCGTCTACAGCATCAAAATTGTACTCATGATCATTTTCAATCATGTTGCCTTCATAGTCATCTTCAATTCCTGTATTGTATTCTATATTAAATTTACTTTTCTTTGAAGCAGGAGTTTTATGATCATTGACACATTATATGGAGCTGATGGCCGTTTAGTTTAAAGTTCATCGATTTCACGTGAAAGTCTTGCAAATGTACATTTCGAGCGAACTGATTGTCCTGCACAACGCAGGTCACTCATTCCGTCTCAATGCATTAACTGTCTCATTATAATCGCCTGTGGAATCAGTATCCATCGATGCAGCAAGAGGTATTAGCGGCAACACTTGTTGACTCTCAAAAGACGAATCCTTGCAGTCTTGATGAGGCTCTTCAATGTATCGCCATGCATAAACTGCATGTAATGTTTCCTCAGGCTAAAATAACTCTTCGTACAGGTGGTTCTCTCACGTCGCCGAGCATTTTGACTGAAGGTGAAAACTCGATCACAGAATAGACACTGGCGACAACCAGGCAGAAATGGTGCAGGTCGCGGCTTTATTTTTGTTGGGGTAAAAGGCAGGCCTTCGTATTCACAATTCATCTTCGCTGTATGACGATATAGTGCTTCCAAATCGATGGCCACATCACTGTCTCAGAAAGACAACTACCATTTTAAAAATATGAAAGCTATATTTTTTACAGTAAATAATCTGGCTTATGCCCACAGAAGGCCTTATGCCATTTTTGTAATGTAAAATAAATGGTAGCACTCTGAGAAAATACACATACGCATTCGCGCGAGAAGTCGAAGATAATTATAAAACACGCAGATAGCATCACCCACACATATATAGGTAAGCATAGAAATATCGTATGGGAATATAAATAATAATCTATAGAATAAATTTAAAATAATTTTATATTTCTGTGTGTATATATGCCTACAAGCATATTAAGACAATAAATTATGTATGTATCTCTTTAAATTTTCAATTCCAATGTTTCTGCTGGTGACGCAAGAGTCCTCACCGAAAACAAGCACATCGACAGTGGGAGGCAAGGGGACTCACCTAATACAAGCATCCCCGATTATGAAAGGCAAGGGGGACTCGCCGAATACAAGCACTTCGATGGTGAGAGGAAAGGGGACTCACCGAATTCAAGCACCCCGATGACGAGAGGCAAGGCGACTCACCGAATACAAGCATCTTGAAGGCGGAAGGCAAGGGGACTCACCTAATACAAGCATCCCGATGGTCAGAGGCAAGGGGGACTCGCCGAATACAATCACTTCGAAGGTGAGAGGAAAGGGGACCCACCGAATACAAGCACCCCGAAGGTGAGAGGCAAGGGGACTCACCTAATACAAGCACCCTGATGGTGACAGGCCAGGCGACTCTCTGCACACATTATTTACATCTGCATGATCTGAATAATACAGGTTACGATTCTTCAGTATTGCAGCAAAATGCATTATAACATGGGGTTTCCCCTTGCAGAAATGTAGAAATCTCTCTGTCTGTCGCGCTATCTATGACAGGTCGAACAACATGTTTAAGACACAAAAGTGGTATTTTGTATTATGTATTCCTCTTGTAATGAAACGTGGTGATTCCCAAATTATGTAACCAAGGGTAATCTACTTTGCACCGATTACAGCACCATCTACAACGAATCGCATAAACTGTTTCTAATAAATCTTTCCCATGTATGGACGTAGAATCCGAATTCGCAATAGAACATGGGGGTTCCCATTTGAAATATCAATGTCCCTTCCCTCTTTCGCTCCCCAGATGGGGCGACTGTGAGCTACCTTTTGCAGGCTTGATTTGCCCCTAGAAAATAGTTCTAGTTTACTTGGACATTGCTGCACGATGCATCTATTTTGCGCTATCCCATAGTCTCAGGTTAAATGAATAACCTGGTGTAATGAATTTCGTGTTAATTATACGAATATCTATTTTGTAAAATTCCTCTCAACAGCACATGGCTCGGAGCAAAAAAGTGAGGAGGGGCAGAGTGGTAAGTCCCTCTGGCTGCTGACACCATGTCTGCTGGAAGTGGCCAGCTGTTCCCTTCATAGTTACAATTTTCTCGATGTTCAACAAAAATCCTATAGTTAAAACCCTCCTTAGTACAATGTTAAAAATAATGCAATTTTTCATATTGCTATTATTGAGATATATTGCTCTACACTGTTCATCCGTACCGCAATTGCAATATTTCAGAAATATTATTTTGTGATCGATATATCGCCATACCGCACAGCCTCCCGCCATAACGCAAAGCATTATGTGCATGCAGCTACCGCTCATCATAGGCCAGTACTACACGTATAAATTTTTCCCAGAGTGTACGCGCTCTGCCAATACGGCATCTGACATCCTGAAATATTGTCTTTGTTCTTCTAAGTGTTATGGTATGAGTAAAGATGTCTGTGGCGTAGTTGGATACGTGCTTATTTGGTCATGGCGCATGAACGGCTAGGTTGATTCCGGGCAAAGTTGCAACTGTACATTTCATGTAGAACCTATCGAGCGGACATTTCGCAAACAGTAGGATACGATTGGCTTGCTCATATTACTTGCCAACCAGCCAAACAAAAAGTTTCGGTGCTGAATATCTGAGTGTAAGTTTTCGGACTCAAGTCACGATGATTCATAAATGCTCATTTGTGTAAGCCGAAATTAATTATTGTTGCTGGCATGTGCACGCTCAGGCGATTCCTTCCGCTGCCATACATATAACCTATAGTTATAGCCGGACTAAGCTTGAGGGATAACTGATGTTGCAGTCTTGCTTGCCGTTTATTACTGCCTCCGGGTAGAGAAATGTAAGCCCGTGATTTATTTATCTGCGTGCCAGTTACTGTAGACGAATAAGCGTGAGTAATACATTACGGGAAGTGTGCTACCACGTTTTTCGGCTCAACCGACGCTGACGAGACGCTTAAATACCAGTTTCTTTTTTCCTCCCCTCTCTCTTCTTCACCGATCTTTGATGGTGTTTGCCAATTACACTCTGACAGTGGTAAATAGACGACGTATTTGATGTTTCTTTTTAATTTAGCTCTGATTTTTTTCCCATTTAATGCAAGGGAGAAGGGGGGAGGGAGAGTTAATCCATTGTTACTGCAAGAGATATTGTTATACGCATAACTTCCGTCTTGCAAAATGTAAGCAGTTTATTATATTTTTCTTTAATTCTTATTAATGTGTTCTTTTTCATTTGATTTACTTTACTAGAAATAAAAACATACGCATTAATTTCTTATCGAATTGAGGAACATACCTTTGATAGTTTTGGAACTGCTCTCGTAATAATAGTTTGTTGCATCGTAAAATCGTATTTTCCATATTTGGCCAACCCGAAGTCATCTCATGATTATTTTCACATTGTTCACATCACAAATTATATGTACAGGGAATTTATTACTGCAGTGTCAGTTTCTGCAGGTCAGCAGAACAAGATTATGAAACTCGAGATTAACGGTGTAATAATTTTGGGTCGCAGATCGCGGTTATCGCAAAAATTCCTAAAACCGTAATTAAAACCACAATTGTAAATGAAAAATCGCCTAACACCCTTCAAGAAACGAATTTATTTTGTATACGTAATAAATTAAAATAACACTAAGGTGTGGCAAAAACTCGATCTCTACTACAAAACTAATTTTTTATAATGTAACGTAATCTCTCTAAACAAACTATTAAAATTAAATTATAATTGCATTTCAGGCGGTGTTAAGGTTGTGTCTATTTCCTGAAGTTGGTTGTTGCTTTTAAAAACGTGCAATACAAATATCGGCGTAGCATGAGAGTGACTTAGTTTTCTCTCGCAGACGTCGTAACCTTCCCAGCGGACACAAGAGATAAGCTATCTCGTCTGAGAGATCACGCCCGGCAGGCGCTAGAGATGTTGGGTAGACTGTATTTAGCGTTTATCGCCCATCAGAGAAGCATCTACATGCAAACACATATAGATTCCGTATATGGGAGAAAAACACTAAATCCGTTCCTGTTCTTACTCCAAAGACATTTACTGCGGGTCACACATACAGAAACAGATTTATCGAGCAGTATGTAGTTTATTTATATGAAAAGGGATATTATTTTTTGCGTGCGGGTTTTAGTTCACATGCACCTCGATCATCAAGCGAAAAGAACCTGTGGCTGTTTGCATAGCATTTCGTGTTCCACCAGAACCACAATTTACAACCAAATGTGTTGGTTGTTATTTAACATCACGCTACCAAAACACGCCTAACACATTAGGTCTTGTAAAATATACTACGGCGGAAGCACTATAGGGCATATTTCACCCTTAAATAAATATAAAATAAATTAGCATTATGTCCCGAAAAGTATGCATAAAGTGGTAACGCTGCTTAATAGGCAAACCACGATACTAATGAAAATTGAAGCCTGTGCAGTAGAATTATAATCAATTCACGATTACTCAAAACTTTTATGAAGCCTTGCTAAAGTTCTATTTTCAGGCTAATCCCTTGCCTCATGCAAACAAAGTTTAACTAAGTCTAGAAAATTACACCGTATTTGTGCGCACTTTAATAGTGTTTTGTATATAACAATTTATTACTAGGCTTTATCAGCACACCTATGTTATATATAAGGGAAACAATCAACTGAGTCCTACCAAATATGACAAACAAGTAACAAATACTACGGTAAACCATATAAACTGGTATCTTTTAAGTAGAGCAGGTACTTATTTAAAAAATGGCAACCATTTAAACATTTTAGCTTAGTATGATAGAGCCTATCTACGAAACCATGTAATCAATTTCAACTAAGTTTGAATGCTGGTAGTATTTATTAAAGTCATTAAGTGTCTACACAGAACCCCTGTTGTCCACCATTTTGTAAGACAGTGCCACATGAATAAATCAAGTTTAATGTCATATCTCGGAAAACAATCAACCTATCCCTACCAATTTTGGCAGACAACTAGTGCTATGATAGGTAATTTAAACATATAAGTTTTGAGAGGTCCAGGCATTTATTTTCAAAATACGCTCATATAAACTTTTTTTAGTATTGGTTGCCATGTCTTTGAAACCAATTTAAACTTAACTTTGCATGCTGGCACTATCTATAAAAGCTTCATATTAGCTAATATATACTCTTTTGTATGCCAGTTTAGAAGATAGCACCACATGAAAAAAATTATTTTGTGCTTCCGACGAGAAACAATTAACTATACCCACCAAATCCAGGTGACAGCCATGTAAATATTTTAGGTATGTCCCAACAATTGCAACGAAACTTTGTATACTGTCACAAGCGCATCAAATGTGCTAATACATAACATTTTTTTATCTGCCATTTATGAAAATAGCACTACATGAGATAAAAGAGCTTTTATACCTTATCTCGGGGACCAATCAACCGATTGCCACCAATTTTTGCATGCAAGTAGTACTATAGCAGTGCGTGTAAACTTACATGTTTTAGGTGGGCCAGGATTCTTTTTAATGGTGGCAGTTAAAATAATTGAAATTAGAATAGTATATATATTAAACAATTTAATTAAAAGAATTTGTTTTATGCTAACAGTATCTATTTGAAGCATCAAATATGCCTGTACAGAGCCTCTTTGGCCTGCATTTTTGTAAGATAGTGCTAGGTGAGAAAATGTGATATTTATGCCATACTTTGGGAACGAATTTACTGATCCCCTCCTAATTTCTCCCACAGGTAGTGCTAGAGTAGGCCATGAAAACCTACATGTTTCATGTTGGCCAGACACTTATTTTGAAAATGACAGGCTTATAAATAATTTAGATAAGCTTGTCAAGTCTGTGAAACAATTTAACAAAATTTTAAAAATTTGTATGTCAACAGTAGCTATTAGAAGCAACATGTAACCTAAGTCTGTACAGAGCTTCTTTCTGCAGATCTGGTGAAACTACTCCACTTGAATCTGTAAAATTCTACTGATTCCTTGTGTGAGTTGCACTGGTCTGGTAGTAAAACTCCAGTGCATTCCACTGATTGAAATCACTGATTCAGATTTAGAGCATAGGCATAGATTCAAACAAAAGACCATTATGAATAACTAGTTATCAGTAGCTGATAGTACGCTTGACCCAAATACAGTGCTTCAGATAATAAAACTGGTAAATCTGTTTGTGATTTCTAGAAACCTGCAAAATTCACTTTTTTTAATTTTGTAACCGTCTAGATTTCATTGCCCTATTCATATCCGAGCACAACCTCTGATTTATTAGCGGCTGATTTTTATGAATAATCTTTTACGTATGTGACTGGGTTATAGGAGATTAGTCACTCAATAGTTAAAATTTTATTACTGGTTAAAAAAAAGTCCTTCAAAGCATGTGATACAAATTTTTGGTTAATGGCAGGAGTCAGATGAAAGTACGTACAACTACTTGCAGTTAAGTAGGCCTTATGTTTCCAAGAAATAAAGTGAATTTTGCAGGTCCCTAGTAATGTCTGAATTTTTTTTTAATGTGTGCACATCAGTAAATAGTGCGTGTGTCAGGGCAGGCATGAGGATGGCACGTGGGTGTTGTTGCAGAATGGTGCTAGTGCTGAGTGGCGTGCCCCAGGAGGAGCCGCCCCCGGACACGAGGACCTTGTTCCACAACCACCCCCTCTACAAGGACACCGCCTCACAGCTGCTGTCCATACCCACCAAGATCGTTGGCCCCGTCGGCCTGCTGTACGTGCAGCAGCGCGAGCTGGCTGTCACCGTCCCGCACGACAGTGAGTAGCCTACCCAATGACGTTATATGTATATGGCAAACATCTGGAGTCAGTCGTCCAGCAGTTTTTAAAATGCATGTCCCATCAGAGAGATGAACTCACGCCAACTAATTGCGATAGTGTACTAACTGTATTGTTGGAATGGTAATTTAGGTACAAAAAGAGGGTTTGAGCCTTTATTTTCTTTTGAATACGCCTAGTGCTGAAAATATATATCAAATTTGATGTTGCATTGTTTAAACTCTATACTTAATTATTCATGTTAACCATAAAATCCTCTTAAATTTACCAGCATATTACGTGAAAACCAGGCCACTCACAACAATCCCATAACCTTCACATAAGATTTATTTTCCTTCTCTACATTTTACACACTTTGATCCCTCATGTTTTGTAATGTCACAGTCGTCAGAATTAGCGACTGGAAATCACAGCTCGGTTTTGCTCAGTCGGTAGAGAAATGAAACTTAAAAGGCGCCATATAAAATTAAAATAAAGTCAAGTCTCGGTGTAGTTACTCTTTACTTTTATTTAGCATTCAAATGGAACAGTTCACACACAAGCTTCAAGTATGCAGAGTCACAGTCAGTTTCACCAGACAAACAAGCAAAGAGCAGCACCACAGTATTTCATTTATTATTCACGTCATGCAAAACTTGCATTGGAAGAGAAAATTTACGAAGGCAGGAGGGGCGTCAATTCTCTCCTGGCACCCTAGCGACCTCCCACACTGGCGGAAATAATTGGTCGCCGGTGTGGGCGATATTTGCCACGCTCGATGCGTCTTCTTCGAGTGCTGGTTGTCTACTGTTAGCGGGCAGTAGGCACTCGGGGTTAAAGTCGTCCGTGCCTACCCCCACTCCTCGCCTCAGGGTGCCAAAAACGTGACCAAATAAAGGCATGGCGTGCGCCGGAATCCTTTCGAAAACCTACGCGACCCCCGTCGCAACCACTCCCCACGACATGCTGAACTGCGTCGTAGTAAAAAATAATCAAACTTCTAGAACCTTCTAGAAGGAAAAAGTTTACTGAGATTGTAAAAGCTTCTATCTACAAATGCTGACATGAACAAAAACTAAGATTTCTGAAAATGCAAACGTATGCCCGACAAACATTCTACCATGGCCATAACTTCGAATCCTGACAAAATATTACAAAGCCTCGCAAAATAAAAAAAAATAATTAATCAAATATCACGATAATTATTATAACTGCGTCATTATTGTATCTACAAACAAAAACCTTTTATTCATCCTACTTTCTATTTTGCAACTTTTCTGTAATTTTGCACATACGTTTAGTAAATATTTTTTTCTTAAATCATATTAAGTTATTTGTAAAAAAATAACCAGTTTGTGACGGCAAGAAATAAAATGTGCATTAATCCCCAAAATATGAAACTGTTTGAATGACTGGTTTCAGAGAAATTGCATGATAAGTTAAGAGGTTTTTTGAGCACCTCGAGCATCGTTTTCCTCTTGCTGACTCTTCTTCCAGTACTAAGTCAAAGAATAAGCTCCACCTCCTTGCAGCCAGCACTACATAACATGCAGCCCAGCAGCAGGGCCTCTCTACATCAATGCTGTATATAACCTTTTTGAGACTACCACACCTTCTTCCTAGACACCATCATCACCACCACCACCACCTACACACTTGTTTCACTTTACACACTGTAATATTTATTTGAATTGCGCCAACAAATATCTGCATAAATATTCCATCCAATTCATTTGACTTAACACATATTTTGTTGTCCCAAGAAAAGCAAGAACCGTTTCAGTTCAGTTCAACATTTGGTTTGTAGAACAAAACCAGTTTTTATCTCATTAGTAGGAACTTGCACATAGGTTCCGAATTCTTGTTTCCAGAGGAGACACACCCAAACTTTCTGTAACCACATCTACATTCATTTTGATTCTCTTGCTTTCTCTATCCCTCTCCCTCCTCCTCCCCTCTTTGTATACCCCATTCCTCTCTCTTTCTCTCCAAAATTTTACTTGCAAACGTAATGTAGATTATAAAAGCATCCTAAATTTGTTAATCAAATATAAAAATTTTTACAAAAAGATTAAAATACAAGGCATTAAAATATTATATTTGAAAAAATAATGAGGCAAAAAATTTACCATGTGTTATACTTATTACAAACCAAACTAGTGACTGAACACCCAGGGTGAAAGGGGTGAGGGAGGGAGTAACACCCCTGCTTGCTGAAAAGTGGTGGGGCAACTGTTCCGTCCCCTCATCCCTCCGTACTCAGCACCTATGAACCGCAAAATTCATGTTATTAATTTGAGACACAATAGATTCCAAACAATTGTGCATTCTAATAACTTTTGTCATTTGACTGCATTTAGATTACATGCCCTAAATGTCTTTGAGCTAATAAGAAACAACTGAAGATGGTACAGCGTAATCACATCCACCAAACCCTAAGAGAAAGCAGGTAGGTACTCACTGTGACAGAAGCCAATAAACAAATGGTACAACTCAAATATATATATTACTAGGAGTTCTGTATTGCATGCTGCCAGATATTGAAAGTTAATTTTGCAGGTCTCTACTCATAGGTTAATTAATTTACAGATTGTCCAGCTACTATTTAAACAAGCATATTGTTAATCCCAGAAAACTTTTGTTACCTGCTTTTGTGTCTTCAGCTAATATGGGAATGTGTACATACCAAAATAAGCCCAACTTTTTCCTTTAAACTCCACAATGACTATTCATCACCTTGCCTGGTAACCCAGTACCCACAAACAGTGCTTCTAACCAAACATGCCCCAGAAGTTGACATGTTTGCATAGGAATNCCCATATTTACTGACCCCCTAATTAAACGTAAATGTGTACAGTTTTAGAATTGTAGGATTTATATTTTCATAAAAAATTTTAATGAGACAGTACTGTTGAAATTGTTTATTACTCTTCCAGTATCATTAACAGTAAGCTTATACCATACTTGATACTTCATGCTTCAGACATAATTTTCCAAATGTTGTGGTTTAATAATTTTGCCTATATAGGCTAAGACACTGCTAGTTTGGAAATGTATGCAGTTACATTAAGTACACTAGGCTAGTATTTTAAATAGTATTCATATTACTGTAAATGCACTATAAAACAATTTTTTCTCCTGAAAGTACTGTATTCTTAACATGTATAATTTTAGCTGTATAATCAATCAACATCTTTATACTAACAATTAAAGTATAGTAAATTATAAACCCCTTTAGGTATTAAGTTCTGTGTACTTTTTTATGATTACTAATTACATAATGTTTTTTTCCAGGGATGATATGTAATTTGCATTTTCTTGAGCATAATTATATTTATGTAAAACAGTGTTTTTAAATCATTAAGATATTATTTTAATGTTGTTTTACTTTTTCAATGTGTTACACAAATCTTCTATGAATCAATGATGCATATCGCAGTTTAGTTTACCAAGCTTAGTGAGAATTTACATACCACTAATATAATGTAGAAAACCAGACTCAGGCATCCAGCACAGTATTTTGTAAAATGAGCATGAAATGACACAAATATTTTGGAAAGAAAATAGAGGAGAAAGGTAAAAGTGTCTGTTTTATAAAAATAATAGCGTGGCTTGCAGCAGCTAGGGCTTTAATTGAGAACTTAAAAAGTGGAAGTCCAGAATCAAAACTAGCACCAAATAAATCTTTATTTTTCATAATTAACCCTTTCACACATTGTTTGGAAACTGCAGCTTAAGTATTCATCATTAAATTTTTAAGCAGTAGCACACATCGAAGAAGAAAATTTCATAAACATTGTTTGTGTTTGGTAGTAAGAGGGAGGTCCGATTTGGACCTTCCTTGCCAATATATATCTTCTCCATAACAACACGAAAGAGCCTTCTCACAACTCGTGATTACTAATTGTTTAGATTAAAAAATTTTTAAGTGAATTGTTATGTGCAAAAACTTTATGGCTTCAAGGTAACAAACGCAGTGACACCTCAAACAATAGAGTCATCTTAGGGGTAAGTTAATTGACTTGTGTAGAAACTAACTTTGAAATTTTGATGTTGATGATGACATGAATTATATATCACAGGAGTTTAATACACTTTCTGTGATATTTGTTGGGAAGGTTTGCTATATTTTCTTATAAATATGAGTAGGCCCTACACAACATTTGTTATTGTCAGTGTATACAAATTTGTAGAGGACAAAATAATTTTTAATATAGGCAAATGTGAAAAACTGCTGGAAAAAAAAACTCATTTTCAGCCGTGTGCAGACTTACAATTATTATTTAAGTTGTGTGGATGTGTTTTAAATTACCTATCATATTTTTTCCTTATAACATTAGTGCACAATGAGAACAGAAAACTTCAGTTATTTGCCGTGAATCATCATCCCTTTCAGTACCTAATATGTACAGTTGTGGTTGTGGCATATGTGCTTCTAATGAATTATGCACATGATCTGTTGCAGAGAATGTGACCATCATCGGGTCAGATGATGTAACAACGTGCATAATCGTGGTCCTGCGACACACAGGTAAGTACAAAAGATGGGAAATGCCAAAGTTTAAGGTTTCTGTGAGGTATTCTTCATTATATCTGCCAGTAATAATCTGCAGGAAGCATTGCAAATTGCCAGCCATTAAATTCACAGTTTTGTGATTAGTAAAAATCTACCAGTCAGAATATCAGTTAGTTACGTTCCTTCAAATTTTTATGACTCACCTTAAGCCATGATGTAGAGAACAAAAGTGAATGTAAAAATTCCTAATTCTCAGTCAGAAACTTCACCACTCAATGTTGTGATGGACACTGTTACTGATCTCTGCTGTTGTCTTGTGAGAATTTGTCTAGAGCAAATGTAACTACATAAGTAATGTTTCACTTTTCAGAAATATAGCTTGTAATTTTAAATCGTAACTTGGACAGGAATAAATATGTACCATAGCTAGGCTATCATAAACATATTGTCTTGTTGGAATGGTAACACTCTTTTAACATTACCAATTGAGAACAACTTTCCATTCAAGATTCTCTGCCGTAACAGTCAGCTTTTAAGCACTGAGTTGGTAATTTATAATAATATCTTATTTGCCTTCAGCCTTTCAGTATAAAGTTATGGGTTGTAAAGTCCATTTCACTAGACTAGTTAAGTAACAAGTTTTTGAGACACGCTGGCTTAATGTTCCAGTTTGATGCATAGTTTATTTTTTTTGGTAAGTAGTACATAGCCTTGTCAATATGTCACATGTAATTAGTTTGCATTTTGTTGAGATACTTTTTCAATAACTCAGATAGCACATCTTACTTTTATAAAGTATGCATTGAAATTGTCTGGTAACAGTTTAAAGGTGTTCAATAAAAAGTTAAAAATAGGTAATGATCATCTGCAGGAAATAGATAATATAAAATTTCTGGGCCTAGCGGTAAGCAATAAATTAACATGGAACGATCATGTACACACAGTCTGTAAAAAATTAAGCACCATATGTTTTGCGACGTACATGCTTAAAAAAATACTTGAACGGAAAACAGTGTTATGCTACTATTTCTCAAATATTCAATCTATCATGAGTTATGGAATCATATTTTGGGGCAAGTCAAAAAATTGGATAACTGCCTTTAAACTGCAGAAGAAAATAGTGAGAATAATAACTGGTGAAGGATACAGAAGTCACTGCAAACCTCTTTTCAAAAACACTAAAATAATGACACTACCATGTTTGTATATATACTCCTGTATTTTGTTTTATATGAAAAACATAAATCAGGTTAAAAATAGTGACATACACAACTACTCAACCAGGCAAGCTAGTCAGCTACACCAATTTCCATTCAGAACCAAGACAACATCCCTAATCCCTATAACTCTGGAGCTAAACTTATTAATAATCTACAACCAGCTATTAAAGATATAAACAACTATAATAAATCAAAATTAGAACTAAAAACAATTTCTTATAAAAGGCATTTTATCTGTAGAAGAATATTTTGATATTAGCAGGATCTCATTGTAAGGCATATGTTTCATATTTATATTGTTTTTACTACTAATACATAGGGTATTTATTTCTGGGATGACAAACTGTTGTATTGCTTATGCATTCACATTCCTGTTTATTAACTTGTAATGATTTACCATGTAAGTTATGCACTCTTACCTTGTATTATGTATATTTTTTCAGTTAAGTTAAATGCTTATTTTATTATTGTATTGTGTATTACTATGCGTACAATTAATATAATGTGTATAATCTGACAAATCCCAATCCAAATTGACTTGGATGTATGAAAGATGCTAAAATAAACTAAACTAAGGATACTCAGTGTGATTTGATCACTGAAGCATTCTTGCCCATGTGATGAAGAGGTCGAACTAATGATGGTTTGAGTTAGCAACACCCCCCTCCCCCCTCTCCGTTCCCAGGCATGTGACTTGTATTATGAGTAAGTAATAAGTTGGTAAATAAGTGTTTCAAAGCTCATTATAATAATGTACAATTTTTTCTTCCATATGTTTGCTGTATAATGGATGGGTAGCAGTACAGTGTGTGTCATAAATAATTTGAGGCATTTGATCATGGAATCAGTGGGTAGATGAAGCGGCAGCTGCAGACGTATCCTTGCTGTTACAAAACAATGGTCTTGATGCCTGCATAAATGTGGCTGACAGCTTGGAATAAACTGCAGGACTAAAATCTATATGTTGTTGTGGGATAAGATTGAGTGCATATTCTCATCTTGTTATGTAACAAAATATGATTACAGTATTAGATCCAAAAATTAATGCAATAACTTCATAATACTGTTATTCTCACTTTAGTAGATTTGGTATTATGACAGTAAGTAACCCTGACTGCAAAATTGTAAGTTGCAGGTTCAAGGGTGACATCAGGCTTCCTCTTAAATTTAATGTATTCATAACTGAAGGGTGGGATATTCATTTGAGGCACCAAGCAGAGACCATTATTTGGTTAAAAAACCAATAAACATAGGTGACATACATTGTAGTTTACGAAGATTGAGAAATGTTCTTCATAGTGATACTTTTTAATTAAGCAATATTTATTTATGACATTAAACATGTCTGCTGTTCTGTATGGTGTAGTTTGTAGTCATAAGAAGTTCTGTTTCTCGTTTGGTTCAGAATGAATGAGAGGTTTAGGTAGTAATCAAACTTGGCTCATCATCATGGTTTGTGAGTGATCTGACTGTTAGACCTACATGTGGTGTAGGTCTAGCAGTTGAAAATCCAGAAGATGTATTGTAATGTTTATTATGTAGTTTTAGTACTGTATTGATAATCCATTATTAGAGGTTATATAACTAGTTATGTGCCTTTTGTCTCATGTATTTTTATTTTCTTAAGTAGTTGTTTCATCATGAGTGAAGAGAAAACTGTTATGATTACATTCTTTTAATGTTTTATGCTCAAAGATTTGTTCGTAGGTACTCTTTGTCAGCTTGCTTTCTGATATGTTACTACTTTTCTGGAAACTGTTGGGCTCAACTTAAGAAACAATCACAATTACGTTATGAGGAAACATAATATCTCTATTCTAGAGGAGAAGCCACAGTTTGCGTAGTGGCTACAGTGCTTGCTAGCTACCTAAGCAAACTGGTGTCGATTCTTGGCAGGGCCGCTCCTGGTTGTTCACATGTGAGAATGATGCTGCTGGTGGGCAGGTTTTCCCTGGGATCTCACGTTTCCCCAACCCTTGCATTCTGGCACTGCTCCATACTCACCTCGCTTCACCCTCATTGGCTCTCAAGACCTCACTGTTAAGAGATGCCCAAACTGCTCCACTCCACTCCACTCTATTGTAGAGGGATACTTCATATAAGACAAAGATTTCAATGGAGATAGGCATTTGTTTCTTTAAAAATTTTCAATGTTAAATGTATATGGGCCAGAGATTTTTTTTTTTTCACATTCGAGGCACAGCGATATGGGCGACAATAACATGAGCGCCCAGCGCCCCATTGCCCATATGCACAAGATGCTGAACTGACTTGCAATGCTTTTGCTGTTACACTTTCCTGTGCAAATTAGATCTGTAACAGTAGGATTTTGTTACATGCAATGAAAACCCATAGATTGAAATAAGACTGTACCATTTTACTTTTCTCCCACCTCTTAAACAAATTGCACAGGCAAGTTCTAAAAATGTAATTTTTTTATCATTTTCATGATTTTTTTTTTCTCGTATAGTGTGCATACTATGGTAAAAACGAAAATGTTTGGGCCTCGATGATTGGTTTTTATCTTTTCTGGCAAAAAGTCATATATCCAGGATATTTATTTGCCAAGATAAACGTAAATGCACAAACAACGAATCTACAGAAAATATGTCCGAACTACTAACTCTTAAAATTTCATGTTGGCTTTGTTGGATTGAATGAGATTCTCTCATCCTCTTCCCTTGCCATTTTCTCTATCTATATCCAATTCTTGATAATCGATACTGCCCCTAGAGTATTTTATTCTATTTATTATTTTGTTCTATAGATTCCCTAATGAAAAAATTAAATTGATCATGGTATGTTGAACATTGTCAAGTATACTATTTGGTTACAATTTACAATTGTGTTTTAGTAGTTTACAAGATTGCAGAAGTAAAATTTGACAATAGTCACCAAGCAGAAAAAGACAATGACATATTATGTTTACAAAACATGTATTTTGCTCATAAAACATATAGAGTAAGTTAAAAATTTGCTTATATACTTAAAATTAACAACTGTACAAAATACACAATCATTTATCAAACATTTTTAATCTCACTATTGGATTCAGTTTATATTTACTGTACAGATTTAGAATATTGCAGAAATGAAACATATATCTAAAAAATTTTGCATGTACCTGGTTTGTTCCGGTGGTGGGCTCTTTCTGCTAAATTTGCTCTCGAGAGCATGTGAAATTTTTCCAAGGTGCATGGATGGAGCATTAAGAGCAGTTGCCCTTCACGTGACGATGCAAAAGACAAATAGCGAAAGTGTAAGTTTTCTTTGGCAAATGACACGAAGATGAGAGGGTAGAGATATTGTATAGATGGCATTTGATCCAAATGCGTCATCTGATGACGAAGATGTTGAAGAAGTTCAACATGTGCACATAACTGTAATTAAGTATGCCAGTGACTTCGTCACTTTCATTGGTAACAAAATGTCCTCATACCAGGGCCAGATTCCCCACGTTGCCACCTGTAGACCCATAAATGGGTACCGCCCCCTCCCCAAACTGTTATCTTTTTTTCATTTGTTCTTCATTTATTATTTTACAACCCGCAACAAGACCAGGTGACTCGTCATGATTTAAATTACTGAATTAAAATGATAAACAAATATAAGTTTTAAAACCAGGTTAAATTTAAGTTATTGAATTGACTTGTTATAAACAAAACTATACTTTTTGATTGTAAGTGCAACTTTTTATTTGTAGGTACATCTTCTATCCTATTGATGTTGCATGCGGTATTACACTCTCTCTTTCCTCTTTCCCTCTATCTATTATATAATATATATTATATATATATATATAATATATATTATATATATATATATAATATATATATAATATATATATATATTTATATTATATTAGTATTATTAGTATGTGTAATACAGTTGTTTTGAATTATTGTACAAAGCTAATCTAAAAATAGTTTAAATATCCTCCTAAGATAGATTAAGAATGCCATATAAATACAAAAATGAGAAAAAACTAAAAAAAAGCAATACAACTATCGTCACTGTATTCCAATGATAGGAAAGCTGTTAAGAACACAAGAGAAAGCGCTTAATAACATTTTAAATTACTGTATAACATATTACTGCAATAAAATACATAGCCAGTATTATTTAATAGCAAGAAAAATATTATGTATTTAGTAAACTATTTATAAAAGTAAAACGTTTAGCAGCAGCAAAATATATTAATAATTGATTTCTTATTTGGATATAAATGGTTTCTAGCCTTTCTTTGTGTAAAGAAGTGATAATGTCCTCAAAGCCCACGTCCCACAGCAACCTCCTTTCAATATTC
The DNA here is from genome assembly GCA_002778355.1 of Clitarchus hookeri. Classification (NCBI taxonomy): domain Eukaryota; kingdom Metazoa; phylum Arthropoda; class Insecta; order Phasmatodea; family Phasmatidae; genus Clitarchus; species Clitarchus hookeri. The sequence goes on from NQII01000769.1 coordinate 265,877, forward strand.
AGTAGCGCCATGCAGATAAACTGTCTTTTACCATAATTGACCGCACGTACGCTCATTTGCAAAAAATTTGATCACCCTGCAAGTGCCATCGCAGGAGCACGCAAATGGGTACATGCACAGGACATGGCAGTATGTATACAGAAAACATCAAAATATTCTACCATACCAAGCATGTATGGCTTTCAAGACTTCATTGTTAAGAGCCACCCAAATCTCTCAACTCAAACAAGCATGTATTGCCTGGGACCAAAACTTGCAGGATGAACTTAGTATGGTGTTGGACAACCTGTAGCATGGATACAGGTGGTAATATGGTCAGGCATAGAGGCATACAGGCGTCGGATATCCTCCTGAGGAAGATTATGCCACAGCTGGCACAACAGACCCTCCAAATCAGCCATAGTTGCCGCTGGCCAAAGTTACCATTCAATCTGGTCAAAAACATTTTTGATGAGCGAGAGGCGTGGGAACCTTGCTGGCCAAAGAAGCATGTTGACATCATGAAAGCAGATCAGAGATACCCATGGTGTGTGAAGCCAGGCATTATCCTGCTGGAAAATGGGGTTGTCAAGCTGCACCCAGAAGGGGAGCACACGTGGTCGCCGCGCTGTTAGTGTTCCTTCAATCGCCACCAGTTGGGTGCAGGAATCGTAGGAAAAGGCACACCGCACCAGGACACCTGTCGTTTGGCCAGTGTGCCACTCTACAATGATGCGTGGATCACAGTGCTGGTCAGGATGTCTTCAGACTCAAATTCGGCGGTTGTCTGTATCCAGACATAACCGTGATTCGTTGCTGAACACCGCTTGTCGCCAATCTGCAAGCTGCCATGATATCTGTTCCTGGTAGATCACATGTGCTTGGCGGTGCTCAGGTCGTAATGGCAGATGTCGTAAAGAATGCCTCAATAACAGATCCTGCTCTGCTAGCCGCCTGGATATGGTACTGATGAACTCAGGTGTATCCCCAGTTGCCGTGAAATGTCCCTGAATGATGCGCAGCGACGCCCAATGAGTGCTTACAGCCTGTCACATGATGAAACGTTCCTCCCTGCTTGTGGTTCGCCGGGGTCTACCCGAGTCTCCTCGACAGTTGTGTGTACCTTCCTGATCGCACTCCGTCTAGCACCGACTCACAGTCTAAGGAGAATGGTTCAAGTAGCGAGCAATGAGCCGAAACGTCCAACCTGCCTCTTTTAGGCTGACGATGCGACCTTTCTCAAACTCATCCAACTGGGCAAAGACTTGTTGAACGCGCCGTCGAGACATGCTGCATGTTGTTCACTGAACTGGCTCTGTGGGTCACACTGCTACTAAGGACTTCTTCGGTATTCTGTAGCTATGAATGCTGGAGGGACACATATGCTTCCTAGTAGTACATCCTTGCAAGCAAACCGCATTATATTCAAATGGGACACATGTTGGACTATGATGATACTGTGTGTCAACATTCGTTTTACTCGCGCTATTCGGTCATGGTGATCAATTTTTGTTTTACAAATGAGTGTAGTATTTTTACATGCCCTAGAGTAGAAAAGGAACATTCGGCTAGATATTTGACAATGAAACACTAAGTATTATTCTGAGTGCTATGTTTACATTTGGATACACTTTAAAAAATCCTTCTTGGTGTATAAATTTGTATATTTTTGTCATGTTGCCATTTTCTCATCTTCAGATGCTTATACTAAAGATAGTTCAAGGTCTCTTGTAATAAAAAGCTATAATATGTACACTGCATTTGCAGTTTTTCTGTAAGTGTATCAATAATTTTGTTATATATAGCAAAATCAAAACTATATTATCCTGTCTTAGGAATTAATTCTCTATCCTTAGTCTCGCCAAACCTTAGAGTGCACTTGTCCCCTCCCCTCCTCAAATTTGTATATTTATAAGATACTGACAAACTTATAAGGCGTTCAAAATGGTCAAATATTAGTTTCTTTTAAATTTGCAAAACAAAGTCATGCAGAAAGCTGTTGTTAATAAAGAATTGTTCTAAATCTATGTTTACTTAATGTATTTTGGCGCTAACAGTATTGAATATGTGATTTTAACGTTTCTTACACTTCTTCTGAGAGTTTTATTGTGGCAAAGATATATTTAAATAAGATAAATATTTTTGAAATATAAAAGCATGGATGTGTTGATGAGACAGAGTGCTCAACAGCTGTCTTCAGCACTAGTGAAGGTAAAGTGAGGTTCAGGTGGAGGAGAGATGGAATGTAAAAGTGGGAAAATGGGGGTGCTCTTGAGAACCCACCAGCGAACAGCAACTTCCGCCACTTTTCCCACATGCTAAGTAATATCCAGGATTGACCCACCTTACTTATCCTCTGAATTTTTTTTTTGTAAAACTAAATTCAAACAAACTTTATGGCACCATTCCACCACATAATTTTGAAAGTACTATATGCAAATCATAAGGAAATGTTGGGGAAATGCTCAGAAAAGTAAAAGTCAATATATGCGACCACCCCTTCATTCTGTACAGACCACTTTTTTCTGTAATTATAATCAACATCTATTTGGACACTGGGTAACTGCCAATGACAGCATTTTGTAAAAAATTTTTACCAGTACCGATATTTCAATTATCTCTGGATTTCATGTCTATGAGCATTTTACTTTCAGTGGAATGCTGTGTTTTAAGATAATTAGGTAAATATATGTTTTTACGACACTAAACAGATTTTTGTTTGAGCTGTAATAAAATTCATGTAAGTTCTTTTTATAGTCATAATATTTATAGCTCTCACTGGTAACACAATTATTATGTTCTAAATTATTTGTGCTGATATACTGTTAGATGTATTTGTTTCCATTTTAACATTTGGCCACGCGCAGCTACTTCGCATGCCGCAATCAGTGTCCAACATCAGTAAAACATTTAAATCATAAATCACTAACCTCCACACCTTTACTCGTGTTGCAGTAAATAAAACTTTTGTTAGAACTGGAAACAAACTACTATCTCTCTATCTCTAGTCAGCTGCTAACGAAACAAAACTAACCCGAAACTCAACGAAGAACTACTAAAAAGCCTCATGCTCCATCGATACCAGTTCTATGCCCTGATAAGTATGTACTAGAAGCTGACACTGGCAGGTATGGAGGCAACAAGGGCTTTCATTAATATCATAAAACAATTGACACATGAACACTTACCGGTCACATTAATTGGATTTACTTTTATTCTAGCATGCAACTATAAAAAACACTGAAACATATTTTTTTTGCTAATTTGCCTGTTATGTTATGCCGCCCCCTAAAAAGTGCCTTTCTAGGCCCTGGTCTAGTCGGCCCAATGGGAAATCCGGCCCTGCCTCATATGTTCCTTACAGGATGACCAAACATTTCTGCACGCCATTACATTAAATGTAGGACTAATCAACAGTTCTTCCAAGAAACTTTGACCCGAATTTCCCAAGCACCAAACATGCAGTCGTTTTTTTATGTTTTTGTATAGCCTGGACAAAAAAATTTTCTCTCTTTCTGCTCCACCTTGGCACGCAAGAGCAGAAAGAGCTGCTCTTAACATAAAACGCAGTGTTCCTGCTAAGCGAACAACAAACCAAAAAAGTGCTACCAGTAGCACAAATGGTAAAAAAAAGAGAAAAAGTGTGAAAAGAGCAAGGCTCATTCAAACACACCTACAGTTAAAATTGACACTATTTTAAACATTTCACAGTAAACTCTCATGATGGTTACCAATAAAGTTTAAGCAGTTAAATAGTCATTTATGGAATTAAAATTTTTTTTTTTAAGTGTATACATTTTCTCTCTTTGTTTATAATAAACTCACATCATCATGTCAAAGTTTTTGTGCAGAGTTTTATACCTGAATAACATGTTCCTTTCTGACAGGCTGTAAGCTTGCTTAGGGGAGGATGCAAGCATTTTACTTTTCTAGTATCTGCTGAATTAGGATTACACGTTTTGAAAATTTTACATAGAAATAATAAAAGTGACATGACAAAGGAAGAATGTTAAGTTTTGTAAACAGAGGTCTACATGTGGTTCTGGATTTGCAATGACTTAAAAAAGTTCTAATGGCTTTTTTTCTGTGACATAAATACCCTTTTGGCATCTGTGGAATTACCCCATATTTTATTATTTAGTTAAAATATGCAGAATACGTTTACTTCAAGGCTTTTAAATCCAGTTGATTACTCACGCAATGAAAGGAAAAACATGCAGAATTGCATCTAATAATGTTTCTGATTCCTAATTGAAGGCTGATCATCAGGGGCTTTCAGACAGTAAGCAGCATGGAAAGCAATATTAAGATGGTTGCCTACTTGGAACTATTTTCGCATTTAAGGCTCAGAAGCATGGGCGCAATGAGGGTGACACTACCACGCGCATTAAGTGCGCCATCGTCACTACATTCAAAGCTCTGAACTGCTGTGCAGTGCTCTCATCATGATGCAAGTATCTTTGTGACTTTAGGTGGTGATTCTATCATTTGAATGGTAGAAAGTCTGTAGCAAGGTTCATTACAAGCTCCTATTGCAGTTTTGCTCATGCCCAGGTAGCAATTTTTAACAATGTTGGGGGTTCCAAAATAATACTCTATTTGTAGCATGCATGATATCTTGAAAGTACCACTCCATCCTTGTCTAGTATATGTTTTCTTTCCGCTGGTAAATAAATTAAGGATACGTTTTATAGTTTCACATCAAAAAACCTGATTTTCGAACATGTTTGCAATGCAGTGCAAGCATAAGTACCACAGATGAAGAGAGTGTAAATATGTATTTGACAGGATCCGGGGCTGTGGCGCTCTCTCACCTGGATGGTGCAGGCACAGAGGAGGGCATCATGAACATGATCCAGCGGGTCCAGGAGATGTCCATGGGCTATCCAGAGGGAAGGTTGGAGCTACAAATGGTCGGTGGCTTCTCGGACGCAAGGAACTATTCCGAACAACTTTTCTACAGTATCATGCGTAAGTACCAATATTCATTTGTTATTTTAATGTTTCACTTTGATTGCAGCTATTTGGGTAGCATACCAAGTTGCAAGGTGTACTACATTTAATATTACCTAAATCAATGGCGTTGTCGGCTGGAATGTGAACTTACCATGTGATGAGTTCTGGAATTTGAATACTGGCCAAGGTGTGGATGTATTTTTAGCTTTAATGCTATATTTAGTTTACTTTGTAAGCAACCTTTTATTAGCTTCCTCACAAGATGTGAGGCGGGGGTAAATAAACAACTTAAAAAAAATTTCTGTAGCCAGCAGAGGTAATGTGAAGGTTTTTTTTTAGTATACCCATCTTAGTAAAGATAGCTTATAAGATTATTTTACTGTCTGTGTGAGTGACTCAATTTCAGTAAAATTCCCGGTTAAAAACTGTTTTTATCTTTTAAAAATTGCTTGCTAAATATTAGCTGTTTTCTCAAGTCCTCAATTGCATAAATCATATAATTTTAGAAATGTGTATCAGATAAAAAAATATTATGCTAAAAAAGTTTTCTGTGTTATTCTATACATGATTTACTTGAAACAATTAAAACAATTATTGATTGTAGAAGACACTTATTCAGTTTCAATTAAATATAATTTTAAAATGTTTTACATTTAGGTAATATAAACCACTTTTTTTTCCTATATCTTTGAGAAACATTAGCAGTTCTGCTCATGCACTTAGGTGTCATAATTTGCAACAACTTGGAAAATATGTGTTGATTTGAAGCAACGTTTGTTACAAAAAGTGTTTTATTTTTCATTTTATTTCTATAAAACACTTATTGAGGAACTGTATCGAATTTGGTATTACCATCTTCAAAATTTTTTACAATAAAAATTAATCTTCACCAAAATTGGCTGATTAACACTGATAACAGTGATGAAACATCTCCAACTTAGGAGGGGGCATGCCTTTAGGCACCCATCTTTAGATATTTTTGCTTCTTCTATAAATTTAACTTTTATGCATTCAAAATCTAAATTAAATGCTGCATAAAAGACAGAGAAAATTATATAACCCAGAAGCAACCACTGCTGCCATTTCAGTCGCCACCATGACATGGAGCGGTAAACATTGTGCATTCGTCCTTGAAACCTATTTTAAAAATGGCGATTCTGTAATCACAATCCAGCAATAANTTATTTCGTACGTGCTTCGGAATAGGTCGGCACGGTGCAGTCCCTGACAGGAAAACCGTTCTATTGTGGGTTAAAAATTTTAGAGTCACAGGTTTGGCTTTACAAAATGCACCGCCAGGTAGACCTCGCAGCGCTCGAACTCCACAGAATGCTCAATTACTCCAACAAGCAGTTACCAAATCTCCAAGACGTCCAGCCCGTAGGCACGCTGCCAGCTTGGGAATATCTGATCGTAGTGTGAGAAGAATTTTACACCAAGACCTCCACTTTCATCCGTACAAAATCATGGTTTTGCAGGAACCTAGTGAACGTGATTGGGCCAACCGTATTGCATCTTGTCAGGCTATCCTGGAAAACGTTCCAACAGACGCAGTTGTGCTCTCAAGTGACGAAGCACATTTACATTTATCAGGATTCGTCAACAAACAGAATTCTTGATATTGGGCAGAAAATAATCCTCAGCAACTTCATGAGCGACCTCTCCATAGCCAACGTGTCACTGTTTGGTGTGCTGTAGCAGACTTTGGAATAATAGGCCCGTATTTTGTTGAGGAGTAAGGACGAACAGTTACAGTAACGTCTCATCGTTACGTAGAGATGTTACACAACTTCCTGGAGCCCTGCTGCCATTTCAGTCGCCACAATGGCATGGAGCGGTGAACATCGTGCGTTCGTCCTTGAAACCTATTTTAAAAATGGCGATTCTGTAATCACAACGCAGAGATTATTTCGTACGTGCTTCGGAATAGGTCGGCACGGTGCAGTCCCTGACAGGAAAACCGTTCTATTGTGGGTTAAAAATTTTAGAGTCACAGGTTCGGCTTTAAAAAATGCACCGCCAGGTAGACCTCGCAGCGCTCGAACTCCACAGAACGTTCAATTACTCCAACAAGCAGTTACCAAATCTCCAAGACGTCCAGCCCGTAGGCACGCTGCCAGCTTGGGAATATCTGATCGTAGTGTGAGAAGAATTTTACACCAAGACCTCCACTTTCATCCGTACAAAATCATGGTTGTGCAGGAACTTAGTGAACGTGATTGGGCCAACCGTATTGCATCTTGACAGGCTATCCTGGAAAACTTTCCAACAGACGCAGTTGTGCTCTCAAGTGACGAACCACATTTTCATTTATCAGGATTCGTCAACAAACAGAATTTTCGATATTGGGCAGAAAATAATCCTCGGCAACTTCGTGAGCGACCTCTCCATAGCCAACGTGTCACTGTTTGGTGTGCTGTAGCAGACTTTGGAATAATAGGCCCGTATTTTGTTGAGGAGTAAGGACGAACAGTTACAGTAACGTCTCATCGTTACGTAGAGATGCTACACAACTTCCTGGAGCCGAAACTGAATGAACGTGGAAATCCTGCTGTATGGTTTCAACAGGATGGTGCCACCGCTCACACAGCAAGAGAATCTACGGCAGTCCTAAGACAAATGTGTCCAGGGCGTTTAATCTCACTGCGAGGCGACATCCCGTGGCCAGCTCGTTCACCAGATCTTACAGCCTGTGACTTCTTTCTCTGGGGCTAACTGAAGAGTAGTCTCTACAAAAACAAACAGACGACAAACAAATCGCGGAAATTCCACAAGAGATGACGAGGAGAGTAATGCGTAATTTCAGAGTGAGGCTTCAGACATGTATAGACAGTGATGGTCGGCATTTGAGTGAGATTATCTTTAAAAAGTAAGTGAAAATTAAAAAAAGATTATGTTTAAACATTAAGCAAAAATTAACAAAAGATTATGTTTAATGATTAAGTAAAAATTAGAAAAAAGTATGTTTAAAAATTAAGTGAAAATTAAATCAAACTAAATGGCAAACGTAATTCTTTTAGATGGTTTAATAAAATTTTGACTATAATCGTTTGTGTATTTTTTATTAGCCTTTCAAATTCGGGAGTTATTTCTGCCACTTCCTGTATATTCTATAGCAAATCATTAGATATTGTATACAATATATCAATAAATATTTGTTGTAGAAAAACAGTTTGGATAACCATTTATTCTCATTCTGGTGCCATCTTCTAAATTTAGGGAGGGGCAATGCCCCTAGTTGTTAAACTACTGACAGACAGTGAAGTTGAAAACACTGAAGGTAGTAAGAACACCAGGCAATAGTGCAGTAATAGGTATCATAGAACACCCTAAAGACAACTGAGTAGGATGATTCTATGGTGGTTTGCCATTAAAATAGTTGTGAAATGAGAAAATTTGTTTATATTGTGTGATTTAAATGTGTTTCCTATATTAAATAAGGATTAAAAGTTAGCATGAAGTAAGTTTGTGGTATTAAAAATGAAAAGCTGTGGTATTACATGAGATCTTGATGAAGTTACAGTGCTTTGATTCATGCTGCAAAATTAATTAATAAGTTTTGTTACATCACATTATGTATACTCATCCTGCCACATATCTCTACAAGACTGCCTCTCTTTAGTAACCTGGGAGAAAGAAACCAGGTGGGAGTGCTTATGTAATAGTATTTTTCAAAAACATGAAAACTGTTCATTCATGCCAACAGTTAAATTTAAACTATTATTATGCTTAAACAATACAGACATGAGTTAAGTGTAGAGGCCACTGTAAAATACCAAACGAAATATTTGCTAGTTGACGGGGAAGGATAATTTCCCCTGTGCCCTTGTACGGGCATTCATGTTCATCCATGTTCTGAAAAGTGAAAGTGGAGTACAGTGCTTGCTGTATGTATTATCAGCTTGTGACTAGTACTCAGTAACATAGCCTCTACAGACAAGGAGGCGAATACTAATGGTAATTATTCATCATTGTTCACCTTCACACAATACAAACACACTGCTCATTTGAATTGGAAAGACAGGAGAAGTGACAGGTCATTGTTTCTGTTACTCGTTGGATACATGTGCCACACAGCAGTGTCCCGTGATTGACAAGACAGCAGTTGTACAACTGCCAAACTTAGTCACTCTCCATACAAAGCAGCCACATCTGCCTTGAAGCTCACCAATACACTCTATGAATCCACTCCGTTTCATTCACTTTCTACAGCAGATATGGGAAAACTGGGGCCTGCGAGCTTGGCTTGAGTGGCCCACCACATTTGTCCAAAATAACTTTGTAAATGGCCTGCCAACATAATTAAAGTGGCCCACAATGACCTACAAAACATTTTATAACCAACAGATTCAACAAAATGAAAGGATGGCAGCACATGTCTAACTGCTATTTGTGATAATAATTGGTTTGCATAGACCTGTGAGGTATTGTGTCTGTAGTTCATTGATGATACTGGTGTTCAGTAATATTTTCTAATGTGACAATATTGTACATCTTTTTTCATATATAGTAGAATTCATACATTTTACTTGGACTCAGAAATTACTCTTCCCACTATATGTATGGGACCAGCATTAGACATAAAGATGTGCTGTAAACAATCGTTCCAGGATACGAGTATCTTAGACACAATAACTTACTCAACAATAGTGTGGCCCATAGCATGAACTGGAAATCTGGATCTGGCCCCCATGCAAAAAACTTTCCCCGCTCTTGTAATACAGTATATTAGCAGTGAAATGGTAATTTTTTCTTTAGATGATCAATTTTTCAGCTTTCAGTGTACTATCTTTAACCAATAAAGCATGGCAAATTAAAAATAGTGTGTAACAGACATTTTGATGCACACCTAGAAGGTTGGAGATGGATTCTTATTTAGTTGACATTATGGGAATTAATTTATGTATGTATATAATTTCAAATACAAAGTATTTGATTGACAAACATATTTCCCATAGCAGTGCAAGTAGAGTTTTCAGCCAACTTTTGGAATAAAAGATAGGCTTATGCAATCACCTGGTTGTCTGGAGTGTATGTCCTCTCCTAATAACATTTAAATCTGACAACCAAATTTAACCAAAATAGGACCACATATAGCGTTTAGTAAGGAAATCTGACTATTATAGTTTTCAATCACGCTGGCACTTACTTTAAAAATGGCAGCCATTTTGAAATTAAGGCTACTATCTTATATCTTGGGAATTAATTATCTGATTAAAATCAAATTTGTAACATTGACAGTGTATTATATACACTGTATAACATTGCATGTGAAAAGCGATAATTGCTTTAATCTGCCATTTTGGCAGATAGCACAAATTGAAAAAAAAATTAAGCCTTTCCGTTATATCTTGGGAACCATTTAATAAATTTAAACCAAATTTGGTACATTGACATTGCATGATGTAAACATTGAATTAAGAAACCTATAATGTTATTCGTCTGCCATTTAGGTTGATAGTGCAAATTGAAAAAATTAAGCTTTTACATTATACGAGGGTTATTCAGAAAGTAAGGCCCGAATCGCCATAGCTAATCGAATGTTGCGCGAACATTGTAACGCGTATGCGCACTGACTCCCGGCATGCCTTGCTCGTCAAACGACGCCATTTGCATTGGTATTGTTGCAGTGTGCTGTTTACAGTATCAGTTCAAAATGTTTAAAACAATTGATCAGCCCGCCGACTGTGAAATACGGTCAGTGATTCGGTCGGTTTTTGACGGCAAGAAACGTTTCAGCGGCAAAAGTTCATCGACAGATAAGTCAAGTGTATGGCCCCAATGCGATGAGTGACAGCAAAGTGCGTAAGTGGGTGAGAGCTATCAAGGACGGACGGGAAAATGTCCATGATGAACCGTGATTAGGCCGACCATCAGTGATCACAGAAAATTTGGTCAAAGCCGTGGACAAAAAGATTTGTGAAGACCGGCGATTAACAATTTCAACTTTAGCATTGGAATTTCCGAACGTGGGTAGAACAACTTTACACAAAATTGTCACTGAAAATTTGCAATTTCACAAATTGTGCGCACGTTGGGTTCCCAGGTTGCTTACTGAGGAACACCAAATGAAAAGAATGGCTTGTGCTCTTGATGTTTTGGACCAATATCATAAGGCATGAGGAAGGTGATCAATTTTTAGAGAGTCTAAACGCAGTCAATGGAATGGCTTCACCCGACATCACCAGTCAAAGTCAAGGCCGAGCGGACAATCTCAACACACAAGGTTATGGCAACCATGTTTTGGGATAGACATGGAGTCTTGTTAGTCGAGTTTATGCAGCAAGGGACAACAATCAATGCAGCCGCTTACTGCGCTACCCTAACTAAACTTTGACGTGCAATATGCAATAAGCGACGTGGTCTTCTGACATTTGGAGTTTTGTTGCTGCATGACAATGCCAGACCCTATTCTGCCATTCACACCCAAAATCTGATCAGATTTTTTGGATGGGAACAGATTGACCACCCGCCGTACAGTCCAGACCTGGTGCCGAGTATTTTCACTTGTTCCGCTACCTAAAGGCAAACGCCTTTAGGTAGGCAAGCGCTTTGCCACAGATGACGAGGTGAAAGAAGCAGTCACAGTCTGGTTATCCTCACAGGCGGCAGACGTCTATGACTTAGGCATACAAAAGCTTGTAGAACGTTATGACAAATGTTTAAACAAATATGGAAACTATGTAGAAAAATAGAGAAACATGTAAGGAATTAAATAAAAAAAAGGTTTTTTGAAAAAATTTGTGAATGTTTATGTTTTATAAGAAATCAGACCTTACTTTTTGAATAACTCTCGTATCTCGGTAACCATGTGACCAATTTAAACCAAATTTGGTACAATGACAGTGCATGATATACACATTAAATAGTGATATTGTTAACCAGCCATTTTGGAAGATAGTGCAACCTGCAATATAACATTTTTATGATATATCTTGGTAACTACACAACCAATTCCTGCCAAATTCGGCATATATGTAATACTATTGTAGATTATACCCATTTCTGCAATTTAAATGAATAAGGGTATTAAAAAATTGGCATACTGCTATACCAATACAGTTAATCACTCCTCAATACCATACATCTCTCTACTATTTTCCTTTATTTACTTCTCACATCTCAACACACCAGAGACAACATGACAAAAAAAATTCACATTACAAAACGCCAACCCATACCAACCTTGGTATAACTTACGTACGTACACTTCACATGATACAACATATCAGAATAAAAAAAAGGAAATTACAAAGATCAATATTCCAACAGTCCTGCTTCTTTTTCATTTTTTTCCATGCCCATCTATTCTAAAATTAATGACCTTACTAAGCAGCCAAATCTTGATGCCTGACACATTCTTAGTGAACAAATCAGCAGCATTTCTTTTCAGTCAGCTCTCTGTAAACATGATACATAACATCTTTGTATTTCGATCGTTCACCTACATTGCCACTTTTGCTCATCTTAATCGCAGCTGCATTATCAGCATATATAACGCATGGGGTACTCATGAATCCCTTTACTCCTAGTTCCACCAGCAAATCCTTCATCCACATTACCTCTCATGAGAGCTCTGCCATGGCCATATTCGGCCTCCATGGTCGAACTGGCTATGCAATTTTGCTACTTGCTATGCCACGAGACGCTCCCCCTGATACTACTACCACGTACCCACTCACTGATTTTGTTGATTTGGTATCTCCTCCCCAGTCTGCATCACAATATATCACTGCAGGTTGCCTATCACCCTTGAAGCACAACTTCAGATCTCTAGTACCCTTCAGATACCTCATAATATGCTTCGTCTCCTTCCAATTCCTAATTCTGGGCATTTGACATTTCTGGCTAACTTTACTGACCATAAATGCAACATCCGGCTGAGTGTTATTTGACAAATATAATATTTACCACACTGTGATAAATAGTGCCATCAAACTCCTGCTCGTCATCCTCTGTTGCTATATATCCAGTGGGTAGAATTGTTTTGCTGGGTTTACAATCACTCATAGAAAAAATCCCTGAGTAGCTTATCTATGTAAAATTCCTGACTTAGTATAATTCCTGCCTGAGTCTGCTCAACCTTGATAGATAAAACATTAGTGGCTTCCCCCAAATCCTTTATCTCTAACTCTCTTCCCAGTTTGGTTTTTACCATCTTAACTGCATCTGTGACAAGAACGTCATACACATACAATCCAATAATAAAATCTTCCTTTACATATACACATGATTCATTGGCACACTTCTTTAAACCTAGTTTTAGTATTACACTGTCAACACATACATTTCAATTCTTACTGGAATTAGGGAGTCCATAAATGCTTTTCTTTAACCTACATACATAGTTCTGAGCATTCAATTGTACAAACAACTCCGGTAGCTCCATAAACACAACACCACTAATTTGACTGTGTAAGTATGCATTGGTCACATCTAGATGTTCAACCACCCACTGTTTCTCAACAGCAATACACATCAGTAATCTCATGGTTTTCCTTTTTATGACAGGACTAAATGTTTCCTCAGCACCTAAGTTCACCTGCTCCCTACAGCTTTGAACTACTAATCTAGCCTTATGCTTCACAACCTTGCCCTCAGCATCGTATTTCAATGAAAATACCCTTTTAGAGCCAATGACCCTTGCAGTACTTGGTCTCTCTACTATTTCCCACACATCATTCTTTCTCATACCCTTCATTTCCACTTCCATGGCCTTCAACCATTTGTCCGATTCTAAACTTGATACAGTTTCCTGAACTGCCCTAGGTTCAACCACCTCCTTCCCCATTGTTATGCTGCAACAAGCACAAATCCTATCCTCCCGGATCCTGGTTGATTTTCATGCACTAGGGGCCGATTTCTCTACAGCAACTGATTCAACCTCTACTATTTTCATCCCGAGTGGGGATTCACTCATCATCATTCACTGGCTGATCGCCCCCTTCTTCCCCTACCTTGTCCTGCTCAGTTGCCACTTCAATATCTCAACTTTCAACTGATAATAGTATATCAAAGTAAGTTTCCCCTTGGTGTGTCTTCAGCACCTCTGGCCTGGGTATCTGGTTCCCTTGACCCTTTTAATTCCAAGGAAACACCTGCTCCTGAAACACTACATTCCTCCTTACAATTACCTTGTTTCTTTCACAACTCCATAATCTATAACCATCCTTGGTTCCTTGCTTATACTCCACCACGACACATGACTCTGCTTGGGAGTCCGGTTTCCTTTTGTCTACTCTCCCTGCCTATGCCTGGCACCCAAATACCTTCAGCATTTCTATTTCTCCCTTATCAAGTTCTCTTTTGAACCACAACTCCTATGGTATTTTAAAATTGATTGCAGATGATGGGCATCTATTTCTTAAGTAAACAGCTGTCATGACTGCTTCTCCCCAAAATTCTCTAGGTAACCCCGATTGAATCAGTAAACATCTAACAATATCAAAAATAGTCCTAATCTGCCTTTCAGCAGCACCGTTATGTTGAGGAGTGTACAGCACGGTCCTATGAGTAATGCCTAATTTGTGCAAGTGACCTTGGAAACCTGCTACTGGTGTACTCTGTACCATTATCAGGCTGTACTACTTTAATTCCGATACCATGTAATTTTTCAACATTTGTTTGGTACCTACAGAACACATTAAGTACCTCATCTTTAGTTTTTACACATACTGCCACCGTATATCTAGAGTATTTGTCTATCATTGTTACTACATGCTGCGCTTGGCCCAAAGATAGTGGATTAATTTTACGTACCACATCAGTATGTATGATGTCCAGTGGGTTTTCTCTTTTATGCTGACAATATTCGGGGACACCTTTATTGCACAACTTGCCCTGAATACATATGGAGTATGCATGAACTTAGTTGTTTCTTTTCAGCCTTAACACCGGTATCTTATAAAGAGCTTCAGGATGTACATACCCATACCTTTCATGCTATAACACAATCTTCCCTACACATTTTAGAGCTACACCACCCTCAGTCTTACATACTTGCTCCTCTACACTGTTACATGTATCAATTTTTGCACCATCACCCTTTCCCTCTGTTTCCACTATATACACATCATTCCTTCTTTTAGCAGTGAACAATGTTTCCTTCCCTTTTCTGTCCATCACCACAGCCTTCTCACCTACAATTCCTATTCCAAACCCTTTGTCTGCAAGCTTTCCCACAGACACTAGGTTTGTCCCATATAATACGTCTGTGAAGGTAATTGTCCAACCAGTAGCATCTTCACTGTCACTTTACCTAAACCCTGAATGTCCAGCTTGCTGTTATCACCCATTTCCACACTGCCCACATTCTTTCTCGACATCTCTACAAACATTTCTTCCGACCCATCGCGACGGGTACATATGGTGTGATGCACATGTATCTAACAACCATTCACTAATTTTCCCATTTTCCATGGACAGCTTCATACTCATTGCCATATCTATTACCTGAAAAACATCTGAGCTCACTACTTTACCCCTAGCCTTTATTGTTTTCTTCTCTTGTGACAATCCCTGTAGTGTAAGGTAAAATGGATTACAGCAGGTAAGTACAGACTGCGGGTAGAGAGGTTGACAGAACTGCCACCAGAGTGATAAGTATGGCTCGGTGCGTGGTTACTATATGATGAATCGGGAATGAGCCAAAATAGAACATTATAACAAAAAATGGTGACAGTGGTATCTGCTACGCCGATGATAGGTCTTTATAAGTGCAGGTTGTGCGGTTATACATATCGGGAGGGGGTAGTGTGTGTGTAAACACAAGTCGGGGCGAACACTGTGACCACTAACCTGTACTACCTACAGATATCGCAGTAAAAATATTAATCATGGTGGCATCTGCACATTTTCAAATCGTTCCGCCGGGTAACCTTGATTTTCGGGACAGAATGGCAGAAATGGATCAAATGTTTTGAAAGATTTTGGGTGGCTTCAGAACTCAACAAGAAGTCAGATGATAGGCAAGTCAACATGTTGTTATACTGCATGGGTCCCGATGTGGATGAAATGCTCGAATCGTTTACATTATCAAGCAAGGATGCTGAAAAGTACAGTGTGGTGAAGGCAAAGTTTGATATTTTCTTCACAGTAAAAAAGAATATAATATAGGAACAAGCCAAATTTTTCAAAAAACGTCAACAAGATGGCGAACCTTAGATGCTTTCATTAAAATGTTTTCAAGATGGCTCAATTGTGTGATTTACCAGATCTTAAAGACAAACTCATAACAACGGTGTTAGTGTTGGTGTTGCAGACGATAAGTTGTCAGAATCATTACAGATAGATCA
Source organism: Clitarchus hookeri (assembly GCA_002778355.1). NCBI lineage: Eukaryota > Metazoa > Arthropoda > Insecta > Phasmatodea > Phasmatidae > Clitarchus > Clitarchus hookeri. The sequence continues at coordinate 282,106 of NQII01000769.1, forward strand.
ATATTTGACATTGGCATGAGCGATCGCACAAATTCGATAGGCAGAATTGGTACGACATTAACAACATCTTGTACAGACGCAGTCCAGCACTGTGGACGCTGTTAAAAATTTTATGTGTCAGCATCACAAGAGACGTGGAAAAGGGGCCAAAGATTCTGCACAGCAAGATAAAGTAGTTCAAAGCACTAGCAATGGCAATGTGTTTCCAAAATGTTACAAATGTGGTAGCAAACAAGGCCACCGTGGTTCAAGTGTCCGGCTAGCAAAGCAAAATGCTATCGCTGTGGCAAAGTTGGTCACTACAGTAGGTGCTGTGTGCATGGGGAGGTGTAGGAGTTAGGAGAAGCGAAGGATCATAGTAGGCCTAGTAGTGTTTGTTGGAGAAACAACAGACATTTCACCATGATCATTACTTGGGAGAAGTAGCATTAGAGATTTGTTCTGAACTGTGGTATGTAAAATTAAAGCTGTGTGGCAAGGAACTTTCATCCAAGGTCGACACAGGGGCTGATGTGACAGTAATAGGAGAACATGTTTGTTATGATCTAATTAGTTGTCTTGCAACAGAAAGAAAGCTTTTTGGAGCAGGAAAAAATACTACGAATGTAGTAGGCACAACCACAGCAACACTTTCATATGGCAGCCAGAAAGTGACACAGGAAATATTAGTGGTAAAAGAGCAACCAGTGCAATTACTTGGTCGGCCAACCATAAAGGCATTAGATCTTGTATCAGTCAAGAAGGCAGACGAAGTAACAGGGAGAGAAATTGGTTGCATCGACAAGTTTTCATCAGTTTTTGATGGCCTAAGTCAGTTCAAACGGGAATACAACATTCAGCTGCAGGATAATGCTAAGCTATATGCTGTCGCAGTACCAAGACATGTTCCGTTTCCCCTGCGAAACAAAGTGAAAGAGGAGTTTACNAGGCAGACGAAGTAACAGGGAGAGAAATTGGTTGCATCGACAAGTTTTCATCAGTTTTTGATGGCCTAAGTCAGTTTAAACGGGAATACAACATTCAGCTGCAGGATAATGCTAAGCTATATGCTGTCGCAGTACCAAGACATGTTCCGTTTCCCCTGCGAAACAAAGTGAAAGAGGAGTTTACTAAAATGGTACGAGATGGCGTGGTAACACCTATTGAGGAGCCGACTAAATGGTGTGCTCCAATGGCACTGGTACCACAGAGACGATTCAGTAAGGATTTGTGTTGACTATACAGAACTGAACAGATTCGTACGTAGAGACAGACTACAGCTGGCGTTAGTGGAAGAGTCGCTCGCACAGTTACAATATGCCAAGTGGTTTTCAGCACAGGATGCTTCAAATGGTTTTTGGCAGATTCATTGACACCAGCTAGCGCCCCGCTCACTACATTCATCACACCATTCGGATGATATTACTTCAACCGTCTACCATTTGGAATCAACTCAGGGCCTGAGCACTACCAGCGCCAAATGCAACAGCTTCTAGGATGTATGCCAGGGGTGGTTAACCAGGTAGATGATGTACTGGTGTGTGGCAGAACAGAAGAAGAGCATGGCCAGCGGCTGGAAGCAGTGCTCAGTAAATTAGTGGCAAACAGCATTATGCTCAACAAGGCAAAATGCAATTTTTGAGTTAATACATTAAAGTTCTTGGGACATATCATTACAGAAGGGACAGTGTGGCCAGACTCTGATCAGACTAAAGCTGTTAGGGACATGCCAGAACCAACTAATGTGTCAGAACTTAGAAGATTCCTTGGTATGGTCGCATACTTAATGAAACTCACCCCAAACCTAGCAGAAAAAACCCAGCCACTATGAGCATTACTGCGTCAAGTTACAGAATGGGTGTGGGAATAACCCTGTTACAGAATGGATGTAGGAAGAAGCCCAGCAACAGGCTGTGAAGAAACTGAAGAAGAAATTGCTTGGCAGTACATGTTAGCACTTTACCAACAGGGTACAGAAACAAGAGTGTTGGCAGATGCTTCCTCATATGGCTTGGGAAGTGTTCTGGAGCAGCATCAACAAGGTGAATGGAAACCAGTGGCATTTGCATTGTGCAGTCTCAGTGATGCTGAATCACGATATACTCAAGTAGAGAAGGAGGCATTGGCAATCACCTGGGTGTGTGAGAAATTCAAAAACTATGTGTTGGGTACCAAGTTCAGAATATTGACTGACCACAAACCGACACTGATGGTCACGACACCTCTAACGGAATTAATAAGCAAAGCTGCAGAGGATGAGGATGTGCCTTATGTGTTATGATTGCACTATTGAACATGTAGCGGGGAAGAAGTTTTTTTGCATCCGATGCTCTGTCAAGAGCTCCTGTTGATCCGCCAGCGAAGGGCAGCTGCGACATTGTGGGAGAAGAAATGTTCATGGAAGCTGTTATAAAGGAAACCCCTTTTTCGTATGTTGGACTTCAGAATGTCAAGGAAGCACAAGAGCGGGATGATGAATGCCAGGCTCGGAAGAACAGTGTTTGCAAGGATTCAGCAGTAAACATTCACAGTTCTGGCAGTTCAGAGGTCGTTTAACTCACACTAAAGGGCTCATCATGAAGGGATTATGCATCTTCATCCCCAGAGTTGCGTGCAGACATACATTCGTAAGATACACAAGGGTCACATAGGTTTAGTCAAATGTCGTCGTCGAGCACAGGAGTCTGTTTGGTGGCCAGATATCACAACAGATATAAAAATAATGGTTGAAAACTGCCAAAAGTGTTTGCAACATAGTGTCCAACGAGCAGAGTCACTGCAACAGACCACACTACCAGGCAGACCATGGTTGCTAGTGGGGATGGATATCTTTGAACTGGCCAATGTGCATCATTTTGTGGTACAAGACTACTTTTCAAGGTTCTTGGAAGTAGTACAGCTAGACCGCCTTACATCAGAGTCAGTCATTTTGTGGGTGAAGAATATATTCTCCCATCATGGAATACCCGAGACTGTCCACACAGATGGGGGTACCCAGTTTACTGCAGATGGATTCAAACAATTTGTGAAAGAATATGGGTTCACTCATGTGACATCAAGTTCGGAATTTCCCCAATCTAATGGTGAAGCGGAGAGTGCAGTGAAAATTGCAAAAGGAATCCTCTCCAAAACAACAGACCCTAACCTTGGGTTGCTGGCTTATAGGACCACACCGCTTGAATCTGGTTTTTCACCAGTGGAACGGTTGTTTAGAAGAAAACTGTGCATCACCTTACCACAGGCACGTTCTTCACTGAGACCATGGGGATACACACACTCAGCCTTTGGCAGTTCCGACAACACGACCAGCACATCAAAGACAGGTCAAGGAGGAATTGTGATACTCGGCATGGGGTGTATGAGCTGAACCCTTTACAACCAGCGACATGGGTGTGGATCACAGACCTACGCAGATATGGCAAGGTGCTTCAGCCAGCAAACCAGTTCAGATAATATGTGGTAGAAACTGGAACCCGGAATGTGCGCAGGAACAGGAAGTAATTGATAGAAGTGCTGGATGCAGTGGTAGAGGGGAAGAGTAGGAGCATGGAGACTTATAGCAGTCAATCACAAAGTTTGAGAATGAATTCATACCAACCTCGGTATACAGCTGAAAAGAAGACAGTCTCTCATCAACAATGGGACGAAGAGACTGCAGCTAAAGAGGCTGCAGCTAAGTAGAGGTCACCAATACCACAGAGGTTACCAACCCCAGACACTCGTCAAGAAGAATTCTAGGGATTCACTGACGAAGAAAGGTCAAACCCATGATGGGCTACGAGTGGATACAAGACACAAAGTGGAAGGCAAGTCATTTCACCTAGACGTTTAGAACTTTAGTGTAGTGTCTTCAGTCGTGACAGAGCATAAGAATAAACATGCGTTGTGTAAAGAAAGGAAGATGTAGTGTAAGGTAAAATGGATTACAGCAGGTAAACACAAACTGCTGGTATGGAGGTTGGTAGAACTGCCACCAGAGCGACAAGTATGGCTCGGTGTGTGGTTACTGTACGACAAATCAAGAATGAGCTAAAATAGAACATTATAACATAACTATCCCTCTCTCCTCCAACTCTTACAGGCCCTAGAGTAATGTCCAAGTTTTCCACAGTTGAAGCCCTTTATGTTGTGATACTGCTTCGAGATATGTCCTAATGTTGTGCAATTATAGCAGCTGTACTGTTGTACATCTTCCTTCTTACCATGTGATCTCTGTTGTACAATCATGGCCCGGGCTTCATCTTTGTCTATGTTTTACTAGGTTATGTTTCACTTCCTCTTCACCTTTCTGGAGCTTCCTCCTGTTCTCCTCTGTTAGTAATCTTGCCTTGACCGTGGGCAACAATAGATTTTTCATGTCCGCTTCCAGTGACAGTACACAACTAGTCTACTCCTCCGTTAGGTTTCCAATAACCATACCCGCTACCTGACGTTCCGTGAACTCATGTCCGGCCTTGCACGTTCTCTTCCATAGCTGAGTTACCTTGGCAAAATATTCTTGTATAATCATGTCCTTATGTTTGACAAAGTTAGTTAGTTGTTTCAAATTTATTGTCCCATTCACTAACCCTCAGTCATTAAAAAGTTCTTCCAATCTTGTCCACGCCTTCTTCGCTGATTCAATTTCTGCTATGTCACCTTCAAAGTTCTCTCCTACGAATTTGAAAATTATCACTAGTGCTATCACATTGTTTCTGGCACGTTGTCTCGTTTCACCTTGAGATAGTACAAAACCTGGTGCATCCTCATAACTTATCACCGCTTCCCATACATCTTTCAGGAGTAATTCTTGTTTTACTTTCAAGGTCAACGAAAAATAATTCTCCACTATGAACTTGGCCACGTTCCTGTTCAATGTCTCTTCCCCAACTGTTGATGCCATCATTACTTATCTAACTTCACAACTTACTGCCACTTTAATCACCTTCGCTCACCCGACTCGTTACATATTTCAGCGCCTGGTATGCACCTGGGCCATAACCTATTAAAAAATCAGTTTATTGCTATAACCAATACATTTGTTCACACCTCCGTACCATACATCTCTCTACTATGTTCCTTTATTTACTTCTCACATCTCGACACACCAGAAATACCACAAAAAATAAACTCACATTACAAAACACCAACCTATACCAACCTTAGTATAACTTATATATCTACACTTCACATGATACAACATACCGGAATAAAAATAAATAAATGAAAAAGATAAATATTCCAACAAAGGCACTTATTTTTAGAATGGCAGCTATATAAATATTTTATGTGTATTTGCTATACTAAAATTATTTTTTATGTACATCAAATATGTATATGGCCTCTTTTGTACGCCATGTTGAAAGATACCACTACATAAAAATAAAGATTTAATGTTATATCTCGGAAAACAATCAACTGATTCCTACCAACTATGGCACTTAAGTAATACTTTGGTAAGTCATGTAAACTGACATGTTTATGTTTTAGTGGGTCAGACTATTGTTTCCAAAATGGCGGCCATATAAACACTTTAGGATACTATGCTTTATCTACGAAACCATGTAACAAATTTCACATTAACTTTGTATGCTAGCAGTATCCATTACAATCATAAAATTTGTCTACCCAGAGTCTATATTGTCCCCCATTTTCTAAGACAGTGCCACACAAATAAGTCAATTTTGTCATATCTCTGGGAAACAATCAACTAATCCCTCCCAAATTTGGCAGACAAGTAATACTGTGGTCGGCCATATAAATTGATAGCCTATGTTTTAAAAGGGCCAGGTACTTACTTTTAAAATAGTGCCCAAAAAATTTTAGCATAGCAAACCACATCTACAAAATAATGAAACAATTTTCAACCTAACTTTGTATTCTGACAATATCTATGCAAGCATGAAATGAGCAAATACATAAAAACTCATTTATCTGCTATTTTGTAAGATAACACCACATGAAAAATTAAGTTTTTGTGTCCTATCTCCGGAAACTATTAACTGATACCCACCAAATTCAGGCGACAAGTTATGCTTTTCTAGTCCATCTAAATTTGTATGACTTAAGGAGGTAGTCGCATACTTTCAAAATCACAGCAATGTAAATATTTTATATCAGTATGCTACATGTCCCAAACAATTTCAACCGACTTAATATGTAACAGTATCTATGACAAACATTGAATGTGCCAGTAAATCTCTGTTTTGTTCTCCAGTAATGAAGATACCATCACACGAGAAAATTGAGCTTTTTTGTTCTATGTCCAAGACCAATCAACTGATTCCCACAGAACTTTTCACACTAGTACTGCTACATTAGGACGTGTCCAAAGTGTTTCTGGCTTTATTTACAGTATGGCTGCAATATAAATAATTTAGATAAGTTTATCNTGTAACGCGCCGTAACGTTTTTCTGTACCCCCCTCCCTAAATGTTACGCAACACCCAAGTGACCGTTTTTACCTAAAAGTCACAATTATGTTGCGCAAGGTACCGGAAAGTTGCTAAAATACCTTTGTTATTGTTTTAATCGCGTTTGCGGTAATAATAAATAAAAAAAGAGATTTTTAACTTGCAATACATGCGTATGTTGTTTATTTTATTTATTCATATTGTTATTAAATAAACAATTAAATAAACAATCACACATAATGTAATAAACATTTGCTTAGTTTTAAAATATGCTAAAATGGGCCCAAATTTGTCCTAATAAACTTTTACTACTAATATGACATTTAATTACGCCGTTTTTCTGACTTGGCCCTGTCCTTACATACATTTTTGGCTTCATCCACCATTGTTTTTCTCATGCATTCTCCTATTTTAGCTTTTTTTTACTAATAAACTCTTAAAATAAAAAAAAAACAAATTTATTTAACATTTTAACCTTTGGCAATGGAATTACAAATGGAAACCTAACTGAAATAAACATTTTTGTCAAAATAAAATCATATTCTTAACAAAAATTTAAAATAAAATCAGCCATAATTCAAAAGTAGGTAGGTATTTAAAAAAAAACAATTCAATTGGAGTTACTGCTCCTCTGTCCACGGGTGTGCCAGCCACTCAGACTCTTTCATTACTGGCATCCGGAGAGCAGACGAAGAGGGTTCCGGAATTGTTAAACCACTTGCATCTACTTCGTCTTCGTCGAGTCAATCGGCATCCTCAGACGATGTTTCACAGCGGCGCACAATGCAGAGAAACTCATTTGCCCTTCTGGCAGCAAGTCGCTGTGGCCGTACTCTACTTTCACGACGGTCTTGGGCAGTCTTGCCATGCACGTAACGACTGTGCATTTGCACACTCTTGTGGGATGTGAAATAGATCCCACAGGTTGCACATATTCTGTTCTTGAGGTTGGATTGTACTGATGGGCAAAAGAAATCGTAAGGCATCTGCTTAATCCCTTATAGAGGAGGCGACAGATCAATGGACAACCTCACAAGAAGTGGTGAAAACTTACATGATCCTTTGTCTAGTTGACTAGGTACCACAAGCTTGCTTGGGGTTTGAAGGATTGGACAGGGTGGCGGCAGGAAAGTGTCCTGAAAGACAGATTTCAATGCACTCCTCAAGCGGGAACAGCAGGATTCGTCAGCACATTTTATCACTTGCAAGAAATATTGCGATTCACAGACGTGAGCGCTATACCACGCCAGATTAGGTTCAGCTGGATCCTGCAAGCTATCTTCGGGCTTTCTATATTCCTCCGAAACATCGTAGTTGTCAATTTTCATTTCCCTCCAGACCTCTGCAAGTGTCTCCCCAGCGTGCTGAAAATGGCGTTTTTCCAAATCATCATCAAGAGTAATTCCTTTGTTGTCGAGATGAGAACCAAAATGTTCATGAGGCAGGATGACGCCTGACAGTCGTTTGCTAAGGGGGGGCATGCGTCGCTCAACTTGGTTGTATGCGCTCTGCCCAGGAGCATTAGTCGCTATGAACAGGGCGTCCAGGTTGTAGTTTTTAAAGTGTTGAATGGCAAAGTTCTTGACTTTCCGATAACGCAGGTTTTCGTCCGGCCTACCATCTACAAAGATGATTATCACTGGCTTCACTGTGTTCAATTCTGTCATCATTAAGGGTTTGAATGCAGTTACTGATAAAAGTGATTCAATATCATAAGCATGGGTGTTTGCTGTGAAGGATGCGTGTTTCCCACTCCTTATGGATATGTTTGTCGGCCTGCTGTAACCAACAGCTTCTTCCTTACCGAAACCGTCAGGATCCATGATGACGCCGGCGTATACAGAAGGAATAAGTTTGTGCTGCTCTGTCACGACCCAGTCATGGTCAGGTAAAAGTACTCTGTATTCCATATGCATTAAAAGAGGGCTCTGACTTTTGACTGCCGGTAAACCTATTGGTACACGGGCCTTATCGTCTTGAGAGAGAACAAATACTTGCTGCGGTCCCAGAAGCGACGCGAGAGATTCCAAGGACCTGATTGTACCAGTGCAGAATTCCCCGTCCTCGTGCTTTTTGTGCATCTCGGTCTGTGATCTTGCTAACTTTACGGGTACGGTGCGTACGTGCCTCCTCCCCTCTTGAGTGTTAGAAACCCGTGGGAGTAAATTAAGATATGTGCCGCTTTGAGAAATTTGGAATCCCATCAACAACAGCCTCTCATGCAGGTCGGACAGAGTGAGACAACTCCTAATCATCTCTGTTCGGCGGCGTTTATCAGCAGCGCTGCCATGAATGGCAATGTTAATTATGGTCTCCAGGAGAGCAGGTTGCGAGTCAACCAAAGGGGGCTGCCCAGGGCCAGATCGAGGTTTTACTGCAGCAGGATTGTTTTTCCGACGTTCAGCTTTCTCAAGTTTTTCTTTGGCTCGAAATTTTTTTGCACGCTTGGCACTGTCTCTTTTTTCTTTAAACATTTTTCTTCTTCTTTCAATTCTTTCCATAGTTTTTTTATTTCTTCGTGAACATCATCTTTGGCTATACCAGTGCCCCTTACTTCAGTAAGAACATTTATTCTTTTTTGAAGTAGATNTACCAGTGTCCCTTGCTTCAGTAAGAACATTTATTCTCTGTTGAAGTAGGTAAATTTTCTTCATAAGAGTTTCTTGAGCCGGTTTGTTTGGAACATTTTTAGTCATGTCCGAAACAATCAAAGTCGTGTGTGGTTCCGTAGACGGGATGTCCACGTTGTCCACAGTTTCCTCATCATTAGTCTCACTTCTCTCATCATGGGTATCGCTCATCTTTCGTTTGACGGCACTGCTCTCTCTTCCAGCGACTCCGACAATCGATTCCATAAGAGATGAACACGCGGATACTACAGCATCGGAATCCTATAAACGAAGTGATAAATTAATATAGGTATTATTGAGACATGCAATATAGAACTTATACACATATATATACTACATATATTATTTGTATAAACATCCAGACCTACACAAACTGTACTGAAAAAGTGTAGGTACATACGCACCTGTTTTTGTTGAAGAGTACGCAAAGTCGGTGGGACATTGGGCCTTGCCTACAATAGTGTTGCTGGCATGCTTGATGTTTTCATAGGTACCTAACAATATATAATACTTATGACCAGTTCTTTTATGAAAAATCTAGGTTTGGTTTATATATAATATACCTACCTATTTGTAATATTATTACATTTTAGCAGTAAACTTACCTGTGTAAAATAACTAAGCATTGTTGCTTTCTTCTTCGTGGCCTTCACCTTGAACTCTCGTATAACATCATTTATATGTTCTATAAACTTTTCTTTATTTTTAAGTTTTTCTTTAGCCGTTTTCTAAATTTCGTTGGCATTTTTTTGGCACAGTTGCGCTGGCAAGTCAGCATGAGAGCCTTTATAGGCCAAAAACAGCTGATGATAGGACATTACAATATGAACTCACTTTAACAACACTGACACAATGTGCTTCTGCGTAAACACTAAACGAATACTAACAACGAAAACAAANCACTTTAACAACACTGACACAATGTGCTTCTGCGTAAACACTAAACGAATACTAACAACGAAAACAAAATAAAAACGACGTAAAATACAATCTAGGGATTCCCCGTAAAACATAAACGAAAAGGGTTGCCAACTTGGAAGATTTTAATTCCCTGGTTTTTTTATTTAAATAAAAAAAACCATGTTACATAACGCGTTGTTCGAACCCCCCTCCCGCCCTTGCAAGGCATCGTAACGTTTTACAAGACCCCCCTCCCCCAAATTGCGTTACGTAATACTTGAACGTTCCCATATCTATTAATTAATTTGACATATTTCATTATCTATTAGAATCATCAGATATGCCTATACAGAGCTTGTTTTAGAATTTTTTGTACGATAATACCAAATGAGAAACTAAAGCTGTTATGCCATATCTCAGGAACCAGTCAAAAAGCTATTCCCACCAAATTCTGCACACAAGTACTGTTACGGTAGGCCATAAAAATCTACATGATTTAAGTGACTCACACACTTGTTTTCAAAAAGGTGTCCCTTTAAATATTTTAAGTTGATAATTCCAGTCCACCAAAACTTTAGGCTGAATACTATAGAAGTTGATGTTTTGAATCCTACTTTTGTGATGTAGTTGGTTGCATGCCAGCTTACGGTACAATGTGTTCTGTTTTCGAGTCCCAGGTAAGACACACGTGTATTTATAGTTGTCTCACTAGCATTGCATTTGTTTCTGGTTGCATCTCTTAACGATATTGCTATCAACGAGATGTCATGACCCACCTACCAATCTAACTTTTCAATAACTTTATCAAAATTATTTGCATCCATGTAAAGGAAAGTAGACTCGTTAGTTATATTGATAACTTCTTGTTTTACATTGTAATGCTTTATGTGCAGCAACCTGGTTGGTATATTCAGCATCTGTATTTTGTCCACAGAGGCTTTCCAAAGGCAGCTTGTGGAGATAGACTTGACGCTAGCATGTGTGGGAGACTTGAACACCACTATACGGGGCAACATTCGCTGTCCCATCCTTTTCGGCTGTGGTGAGAAAAATTTTGTGTTTATTGCATTTATACATAATTTAATTTTCAATTGTTATTACTCCTTTTATTTATGATACTGATATAAGAAAACTTGCACGTAGATTGTATCTTGCATCAAGTTTTTCACACAGCTGAACCTTGTATTTTTTGTTTCAAGTGTATAATTTGTTTAATTATGTTATTTAACATAGGAATGGTTAGAAAATACAAAAAAAAAAAAAACTATTATAATGATAAAATTAAATTTTAACTGTGTCAAGCTATCTGCACCTTATTTTTGTAGTAATTTTATCACCTTAAACTTACATTTCCATAAATAATCAGTTTTACTGAGAAAAAATGTATGCAATGTAGCTGGATTTGTTTCAATGTTGACGTAAACTGAGAAAAAATGTACGCAATATAGCTGGATTTGTTTCAATGTTAACGTAAGTTCATAATGTCACAATAAAAAATTCCCACACAAACTTACATGAGGAAAATAAATGCCAAGTGTAAGAGGTAAGAGAGGGAAGGTAATGTTTGAAGGGGAAGGGAGAAAGGTACAGAAAATCATAAGATTGCAGAGTTCTCATAAAAAAGGGGGGGGGGGAATCATAGGGACCCTGCATCTGTCAGTTTCTTTTAATTGAATAAAGTATCTTTACGTAAATACATGATAAAAATTGTTGTACTAATCAAGAGTTTGCAGTTAAGGGTGAGAAGTCAAGGCGAGAGAGGCCCGGTGGGCATGGCACACAGGTGGTGGCCTTACCTTGACAAACAGTGAGTTATTTCTAGGCAGGGGTAGGCTCTACCCTTTCTCCCCTTGCTTTGTTTAAACTCGCCTGGGGCACAGCATACCAACTTGTGTTGTCAAGTTGTCATTCAGTCATATTGTTGAGTGTCTATTNTTTAAACTCGCCTGGGGCACAGCATACCAACTTGTGTTGTCAAGTTGTCATTCAGTCATATTGTTGAGTGTCTATTTGTCATGCATAAAGAGGAAGTGATTTCTTTCAGTTTCAATGTATCAACATTGATGAAGAGTGTACTCCTGAGTGGCCAATTCACTGATTCTTGTAGTTTTTTCATCACTATACAGGTCGTTATTTTGTAGAACACATTTGCCACTTTTAACTTTTTTTTTAAACCAATGTTATTAATTTTTACCAGACTAATAAAAGTACTGATATTCACTTTCAATTATGCAGAACTTAAAACAAAAATTCAGTATTGGAAAGACTTCCTTCACTGAATATTGTCAGTAGCATTATTTCTAGANATGCAGAACTTAAAACAAAAATTCAGTATTGGAAAGACTTCCTTCACTGAATATTGTCAGTAGCATTATTTCTAGAGAAGAAAGGACTTACATTCAGAGGAACGTTCAATAATATTGGTGACACCAACAATAACATTTTAGGAATCCTGGACTGGAGCTGTTATCAAAGTACAACACTGTGTGGCGTATTAACCACTAAAACTTAACATTTGCAAGCAACAAATTGAAGAAAGACACTACCAAATAAAGTAACTCACATTTAATGATTATTATTTCATACATTTGACTCACTTGAAATATACATTACGTATAAGAATGCAAAGCGGTAAACCACACGCAATAAATGCCACCAAAATACCATACCATTTAATTTTGACTATAAAAGGGGCAATATTATAATACTAACAAATATTTTACAATTCAAAAATGAAGTTAAAAATAATAAAAATATACAATGCCTCAAGATGGGAGGGCACCTGTCCGGCCAATCAAAGCCTCCCAGCTCACAGTGAAAGATGCATTAAAATATTGTACACAAAATGAATTAAAAAAGACAATAGAAGAATGCATATTAAAAGAAAATACTCCACCACAGTACATTAAAGATAAAGCACATAGGTTTACGTAGAATAGTTCCAAAAAAATTGCAAAGATTACGTTAAAGCTTAATAACAGGGTTCATGTGCATATAATCTCAACACCAAAATGAAAAAAAGGGATCACTTAAAAAAGAGGAACTGGCCTGAAAGTCAACGAGTGCAGTGTTAAAAACAGGTACAATCAAGGGCAACACACACTAAGGCCCAATTTCCAACAAGAATTCAATAAAAACATGACAAGTGAAATCCAGACAGCATGCCGTGAAGCAGCTTACGAAACTCACTTTTGAACTGCGACCAAAAATACAATTTAAAAGTGAAGCCAACTACACAGAAGCTCCCTAAAATCACTAAACCCTAGCCTGCACACATAAATTAAAAACTCTCAAACTCGTTACTTTGTAAAGCGACAGTAGGAAGCAGCGGAGTGCCCAGGGCTCAGACAATTCATAAAATCTAAAGTACAGAAGTATTGAATATGCATGCGCTTGGAATGAGGAGGTATAAGGCATAGAGGTTGAAGGAAAGGATGAGGGTAGGGGAAACAACTGAGCATGCCACTGTCTGCCTAGAGTCGAACCCGCGTAGACAGCGCCAAAGTAGAGACCACTCAAAGGTAGCGCAGGACGGCACATCCTCCACCCCTTAAAAGCATGCCTGGTGTCGAAAGTCCAAGATCCAAGATCACATCAATAGACTCCACTTTGCATAACGAAGTCTCGAAGAGTACAAGAAGAAGGAAGAATGACATCACACTAATAAGCAGAAAATAAATCTTGAAGTACAGCATCTTGAACTAACGGGTTACAGTTACAAACAACAGAACAAATCTTGATAAAGTTGAATCATAATGTAGTGCAGTTCAGTTGCTTCGCTCACACAAGCAATAGTACAAATAATGTCGTTCCCGGGAACAATAAATACGGAGCTCCAACCCTGCGAGCATCTGAAGCATAAGTCTTCTTGGCCATGGTGGGTGAGGGTTGCGTTCAGGCTGCAGGCACGGAGATGGCGGCGAGAAGAACAGTAGGATGGCAGGTAACTCCTCAAGGCTCTCGGCAGACTGGCGGGACTCAGCNAGAGAAAAGAAAAAAAACCAAAGATTGAGATTCCAAACAGACAGTATTACTAAGGAAGGGAAGGGAAAACACATGCATTTACAATCATCACAATTCCCAAACTAATACTTCATTTTTAAAAGGGGTCATCCACAAAACTCATAACACCTTTAGTACAATCATGAAATTCATTGAAATTGGTATCATGGGCCTTGCGATAATCGCGAGTAGAACCCGGATGAGTTAACAGAACATTGTTATGGGCGAGAAACGTACAAATTAAAAAGAGGTCAACAAATTTTGAAATTAGTTAAGAGCCTACGTCTCTGCTACTATCAGGCAGGGTAAAATTCCTACACAAAACCCTATCCCCAACTTTAAAAGGCACTGAAACCCTAACATCATCAAGGCAGTTGGCAACATCCTGTATCGCGGTAGCGAGATGACTGCACACCCCAGCCAACAGATGGTCCCAGTCAGTGTCACAAAGGGAAACAGATGGGGAAGGGATATTCCAGATGTTAACTAAGGGATGACTCAAGTGGCAAACCTAGGAAGGGGAGAGGAGGAACCCCCGTAAAGTCGTAGAGAGCACTATTAAACCTCACGTTAATAAAGTCCAGAACTTTGTTCCAAGCAACCTGATCCTGATTATAAAAGATAAACAAACACCCATTCAGTTTCTTATTAAATCTCTCCACTTGGTTATCCTTTGGGAAACAAGGACTGGATGTAAAATACTTAATCGCCCAGCGAAAACACATATCTTTAAACAAATAAGATTGAAAGAAAGGGGCATATTCCATAAGCAATTGTGTGGGGGCTCTGGGCACCTTCCGGACCTGTTATGAAAGAGCCTTAACTATGATAGAGGCCTTCATATTGCGCAAAGGTAACAAAATCACAAACTTTGTAAACATGTCCAACAAAATTAACACACAAATATTTCCCTCACATGAATGAACCAGTGGGCCAAAAATATTGAGATGAACAACCTACCAAGGATATTCTATATTCAGACACATCTGTCTTTAAGATTGAACTGGCAAAGTGAACTGAAATTTTGCGGAAAAGTTTTATTGACTCCTAAATGGTCTCAGAAGACCAAATCATAAAAATATTTCAAAATAACGGAATGCAACAATATTGGTACTACTTTTTCGCACGCCCATTTTTCCCAGTGCAGTACAACAATCCATCTCTTTCTACATAAGGAACAGCTATCCCAGCAGCAATATCAGACTTTACTTGCAAACACCAAACGCCCCCGGCTTGTGCCTTGCGGAGCTGAACGAACTATTCGGGGAACTCCTGTATCATGCCTAACGTGGCCTTGGCTTCATCCTTTTCGACCTCAAAATCCACTGGGTTGTGCATACAGGATAACACATCAGCAACCTGGTTATCGGCACCACGAACATGATGAACTTTAAATTGAAAATGAGACAAATGCAATACCCACCTTCCCAGTTCACCTAGATGGTGGGGATGATTAAGGATGCAGCTCAAGTCCTGGTTGTCCGTGAATAAATCACATTCGTTGTGCTCGATGTAAGAAGCATATTTCTCCAAGCCAAATAAACAAGTCAATGTTTCTTTTTTGTAAACTCTGAGATTACATTTGGTTCCTGACAGTGTTCTACTGGCAAAAGCCACGGGAGCAATTTACCCTTTCCCCCCCGCTGTCCCAAGACAGCACCTAATGCTACAGAAGAAGCATCGACTTGAACCACGAAACGCCGCAAAAAATCATGCAATCTCAAAACTTGCGGAGAAGAGAGCTTCTTCTTTAAGATCTGAAAAGCTGATTCCTGATCCAGACCACCCCACACGAATTCCTGCCCTTTTTCTTTAACACATTCAAGGGCGCTACTAACTGTGAATAGTGTTCCATAAATATAGAGTAATAATCCATTAGGCCCAAAAACTTTTGGACTCCCTTAACAGTGCGCGGGCGAGGAAAATTCACAATCAGGACAACACGGTCCAGATCAATTGACAAGTGCTCTTCACTCAAAATATAACCCATAAATTTTACTTTGGTGGAACACAAGGTGACCTTTTCAGGGTTCACCATCAATCCTACTTCCCGCATATATTCAAACACTTGACACAGATGTTGCAAATGCGCCTCAAAATCCTCTCACTATATACGATGTCGTCATCAGTATAATTAAATATAATTTTAAACTTAAAGTCTGAAAGCACATGATCCAACACTCTTGATAAAGCCTGACTCGAAATTTGCTCCCATTGGGACGCGAGTGAATTCGTACTGATTCCAGGGAGTGCTAAAGGCCATGTACTTCCTACATGAAGCACCAATAAACATTGATGAGAACTGTTATTGAGCTCAAGAACTGAGTAGATCTTAGCTTTACCTAGATATTGAAGCGCACAGTCACGGTGGGTAGCGGAAAAGTGTCAAGGTGAATTTTCATGTTCACCAAAGAATGATAAACTACTAATCGATACTTATCACCATCTTTCTTTTTGATTAAAAACCTGGGTGAACAATCGTGAGGTGGGCAGTACAATCACTTTCTCCTTCAACAGCCTGTGTATAATTCTGCGAAACGCCTGGGGTTTAGGGNTGACAGGCACTTCATCAATCAATCTGAATTAATGAGGTAATATGTCGCATTTCCCTATTTTTTTTGTGTAATCACATCATGAAATTCTTTGTGTAGCAAATTGAAGCGCTGCTGTGCATCCACCGGAAATGCCACATTTATAGACGCTTGATCAACACGTCCGTAAGACCCATCAACAGACATCTTTACTTTAAAGTTAGAGACAAAACCGAATGACAGATAACCTTCATCAAAATTAACCAGAGCTCGTGCATGTCTCAAAAATTCTAACCCCAAAACAATTAGAAAATATAGAGAGGGCAAGACCCAAAACAGAATTGTCCAAGAAAAACAACCAATTTTGAAATGAATCTGAACAACCTGATTACTCGTCAAAATTTCTCCATTGGTGATACACAAATATGACTCTGAAACTGAGTGTACCCTAGAACTCATAACCACTGTGTTTTTTAATAACTGATCCAAAAATTCTTTACTAATAATACAATGAGTGGCTCCTGTGTCAATAAGAGTGGGCACCAAATCTGTACCGCAAGTAATTTGTATGGTAATTTTTTACGGCTTTCGGCTTTTGTTGTTTCAAGCTGGAAACACCACTGACATTCCCAGTTGATCACCATTTCTTGAGCGCGGACAGTTGGAGCGCAAATGACTTGCCTACCCACATCAAAAACATTTATGCTCATCAAAGGATCATACGACTTGCTTACATGCGCTGAACAAATGACCGCGTGTGGAACAATTACTGCAACTGTAGCTATCTCCCTGTAAATTATGCGGCACTGCTAACCAGACGTGGCTACAATCATCAGACTGGGAGCATTTCACAGATGGAATAGGCGGAGGAAAAGCCGCTCAATATTCGTTCGCCGTACCATTGAAAATGCCAGCCATATTGGCACCGTTATCATACCCCTGGCCACGATATTCCCCTAAGGGTATTTTATGTTTTTTGAATTCTTCAATAACATTGACAAGGAGACCCTGTTTTCAAGCATTACTTATGTAACCTTCGCATTACAAGCTCTATCCTAATGACTTATATTTAGAATTGGGTGAAGAAGTAAAGTACTTGAAATCAGTACATAACTATTACTTGGCCTCATTGAAATTGAAGCCGCTTCAGTCGCTGAACAAATTTAAGAAACTAAAACTCAGTATTTTATTTTCAAATGTATGAATAGGAATAAGAGTGTTCCACACTATTCCTTTTACTGTGGCTGAAGCTGAAAAGGCTTTCAGCAAAATGAAACTTATTGAAAATATCCACAGATGGGCCAAGAAAGAATGACTGCACTGAGTTTCATAGTAATAGTGTGTGATCTTGCCCCAAAAAATTAATTATGACGACATTATTAAGAATTTTACATCAAAGAAGGCTAGAAGAATATTATTATAAATGACATCTTGGTTTGTTTTAATCTCAATTATTACTATTGTAGTTGTATTTTAATCTTAGTTTATGTCTTACTGTACTTATTTCAATATTAGTTATTACATTATTTTGAATATTTTAGTGTATGTTCTTGTAATATTTTTGAATGAGTATTGTTGAAAGATGCCAGAGGGGTGTGAGTTCATAAGGGATGGAGGTCTCGATAAAAGTAAAAGAACTATATTTGGTTCTTAATTAATTCACGCAACTATTATTTACAACATTAAACTAACTATCTCCACAATTACTCTTGTTAGTCTGAGTATTGTTCTTATCAATATCTCTATATTGATTACAGTCTCTGAATACATTTCTATTATTTACACATATTCAATTTGTCTACTACCATCATTCCAAGTGTCTTACAATCACACATCTAGTTCAATAGTCATGCCTGTCAGTGTCTCTCTCCACTGCGCTGATGCTCGCAGTCCGCAGATTTCACTCCCACTGGTAACTTTTGTCACTACTCATCTCTCTGCTGGCTCAGCATCTTTACACACCTGTCACTTAAGATCGCACAATCTTCCAAACTCACAACTCTCAGACTCTCAAAAACTGCCCGCTCTGAGGCCCATTGCAGCTTAAATAGTCTCGCTGGCCTGATCTAGAAAGTTTCCCGCACCCCGAGTCATGCTAAGAGAGGCGAAGGCATTAACCAAAACATTCTTTCGACAATAACCTGAGAAATTCAATCTCCTGAAGGTCAGGAGTGTGCTTAGCGTGGCACGACACTGCGGCTTGCCTTTGAAAATCACTGGGGACGTCTCACGTTACTACTCTGTCCTCCTTCGCTCGCTTGCATGGGACAGGTCAAGGGAAGCGAGGCAAAGTAGCAATAGCGTAACAGTATGTTTGTTGGATTCAGTGAAGTTGGAAATGAACCTTAGTTTTAGACATTTTTGTAAGAGACTTTGTTTCTGCTTTACCAAGGGCAGATGCCCGGTGCATTTGTTAAATTTAACTGTGATTTAAATACTGCCATTGATTAATTGTGAAGCTAATCCAGGAATCCAAAATGAGTTCAGACTTAAGGAATATGCAGGCATTATAAGAAGAGGCAGTATAAGAAGAGGCCTGATAGTGTGTTCCTTTAAGATTTTTTAATTATTTTTTCAAGACCCTAAAGAGATGCCTTACTGCCGATGTCATGTTCTAATGACACCACTGCAGCATCTTTGTTGCACAGTTTTGTATTAACATTACATATAAGATTCCAGCACCTGTTTGCCTTTATTGAAATACTAACAAGGTATTTAACTTTGTTTGTTTTTGGATTATGTAATTATGCAAAAGTTTAATTTTGATTAAATCCTTGAAATATTTCTACCCAGAATCCCATCAAGAGTATTCATGCTCCAATTCACTGATGAAAAAAAAAATTGCAACACCACACAGCCATCTTGAACCTTGTGTATCGATTTGGGCCGATTTAACTGATCACCACTGATAACATCACAATGCTATGTATGCATTATGACCAACACATGTAGCAATCCATCTATATGTCCATCCTACCTCATTAAGTCCTATGATGCAGTCCCTCTCAAACGGCTGTAATTGCTTAAAAGGGGCATATAACTTTTTTCGAAGCAAGGCAATAGGTTGACTGCAACACATGTACTCAATATTCATCCTTCCAAGTGCACACAATATTGTCTGTTGTATTGCTGTACTCTGCACTGTTGGCAGATGTCCTTGAAATGTTCATCAGTTCAACTACACTCCTCCAGCATGTACCCATGTTCAATTGGACAACCCTCTTTAGGGTATTGCAATTTTTTTTTTGCCCGATATTTAGAAACTGTACACAGTAGCATGGATGTTTTGCTTGGTTGATTCAAAGCTGTGAACTAGTGTCACTTTTATGCTAGGGTGCTTGCGGGGAATTTAATTTCAAACAGTATTCCGCAGCTTAACTTTAACCAGAGACATAAAAAAACTTCCTCAAAAATCTTGAAAGCCACATCTCCACTGCTCAGTAAATGAACTAGATTTTGTATAAAATATTATTGCTAACCATTTTCATAGCACAAGTTTCTGTTTTCCCCTCCTCCTCCCTTCTCCGACTTCACCGTTTCATCTTTATTGCTGTAATGTGTATTCAGGGCAATTTTGTGAGTGTTTGTGTTTTGTTTAAGGTATTTTTTGTTGTAATGTCTTTACCTGTTCATTTTAAGTGTGGCATTTCCATTATACTTAGGCCATTTGTCAGGGCTAGGTACACTTCATATTCAGTTAAAAGGAAGAAATTTCATTCATTACTTCCTTAGGTCATTTTTCCAACGTCACATGAATTTTGTGTACTGCAACATATACCTTGCAAGTACACATATACACACTGTTAAACAGTACCATGTATTTTTTCTTTTGACTACTACGTATTGATTTCTCCCGTTGTGATTTACTTTGAGGGACACCAACAGACAGCATCCAGAGTAGCACGATACTGTCGAGACTAATGGACTGTGGGTGTGAAGCAAGGAAAAAGGTACTTGGGGTCCTGTCTCACTTATTCTGGCAAACACATGATGTGTCTGTATATAAAGTACAGGTGACATCCTCCCCTCCCCAGTAACAGTATGATGTAAGTGCCTGATTGTGTAAGTGCATGCAATTCATGTAGTTAATTTATTATTAATGTGTACCTCCTTCTGGAGAGACAGTGTCTCTGTCAACACATATTCCAGCTAAATTTGAATTTACATGGAAGGTGACATTATTCCTGTTCACTGACATTGTGCATCTCCAGTGTCCAGAATCTGATACTGCTATGCCATGTTTTATCCTTGCTGGACACAGGGTTAGACCTTGGATCTTCCAGAACAGAGTGAGTAACCTGTTTTACCCACAGAATTTGTTCAGTAAGGTCATTGCCATGTCATTAATTTTAGTTGTCAGTAAATACTGCTGGAATTGCTGCACAACACAGCATGCACATTACACTCTCATGGAGTTGTTGTTCACAGGTGTGAATGTGAAGACAGGGGAGCTGTTTCCAGCCACATTTCCTGACAAAGGACCTGATCAGGCACTACGCAGTGCCAGACACTTTACGGGAGGCCAACAGGTTTGTAAAATGTCTGGACATGTTGAATTGTAATATCCACCAATTTTAAATATCTAACAAAAAAATACATTGGTGCAAGAGGACTGAGAATATTTGAATTAACCATTTCAGTTACAAATAAATGTATCACTTTAAGCATTGAAGAAAACAATTTTTATGTGGAACTCTACTACCGTAATATCTGTGTAATGCTGTGTCATATCGGGACAATAATAATGGGTTTGTGCTCCATGTTATTGGCAGCAGCTGTTTATGAGGTAGTCTCAACAACTAATGATACCTCCCACACAAGGGACTGCACTTATTGGACACTGGTGTTGCTGTGTACAGAGCAAATCATCAAAGCCATTTCCTATGCAACGTCCCAGGTACAGGACACTGCGACTGAAAGGATTAATTTATGAATGATTGGATTTAATTTATAAGTTTGATTATATTTTTGGCTTTAGATGCATTACAGTAATTTGGTTTATGTAACCTCTTGAAGTGTCTCCTGGGAAGGTTGTAGTAATCTTCTTCCAAGGGTTGACTGATGTCCAGCACCATTGTTTCTTGTAGAATTCCTGGCACGACATCTCAATGATTGTGGTAAGATATTGACCCCAGTACTAGAGCTGAGTTGATAATGATTTTTACCAATACCAGTACAAACCTATACTTCATTGCTGATACAGCCTGCGTAATATCAGTCCATACTCCACAAAGATGAAAGAGACAAGTCAGTGTAAATAATTTTTGCAACCAACACCTATTGTTATTTCCTTATGTCATGTGTGTGAAGGATGTGTAAATGAATGCTTCTTAAACATTTCTGATATAACTTGATCACAACTTTCTGTTTTACATTGACAGGTTTTCATTTGATGTCGAAGCTTCTGTTGATTGCCCCAAAATTCAGACGAAGTTGTTGTGCATTTCTTGAAAATACTTTTATTTTGTCAAAGATCTTCTATTTCAAGGTAGCTCTTCAAATTAGAAGTAGAGTGAGGCCAACTGTCATTCCTTCAGCAAGCCCAATGCATTTGCAAATATGCACAATGCCTTATTTTCAATGTTGGTGATAACTGTAAAGAAATTCCACACACTACTATCCTGATTCATGCCAAATTGTTTCCCCTTCAAACAAAACTAAATCTTGTTCATACATGTAGATTAATTAAAATTCACCTCAACTTAACCATCAAGTTACAATATAAGCTACAATGGTGTGGTTTAGAGGTATGCCGAAAAGAGCAGCGCTGCTACTTTGGCACTGTTCCGCTGCTCCGGCAGTGAGCTCACAAAACAGCTCCGAGATTGCAGCACCTATTGGAGCTGCTGGAGCTCCATACGTTTGCATGCAGCGAAGCTGTGTTGGGACTGTACGAACAAATATGCTGTTATGGAACAGTTATGGAGCTATAGTCTATAGAGTTCAGAGAGCTGTGTTCTTGTTATAATTAATTGCTGTATTTTGTGTTTTATATTCTTTGCACATAATTTTGCATAAAAATGTTGTATAATGCAAAAAAAAATAATGCCTTTATATATGTATGCAAAGTTACAGTTCCATGATGAATAAGCAAGCAAAGACGTGTTTTATCTGAGGTTATTTTACTTTATATATTGACAATGGCAAACGTGTTAGCTGTTGTTAGGACATCTGTAAAATATTTAAAACTACATTTAGAAAGACTGTGCCTTATAACAAAATTACAAGCAGGCAAATATAATTTCTTGGATCCTGCACAAGATGGCTATATATATATATATATATATA
>NQII01000769.1:304892-378717 GCA_002778355.1 Clitarchus hookeri
GTTATTGTAAAATTATGAATATCCTTTTTGAAACCATAAGAAGTAATTGTGTTTATTTTATTATCTCTATACCTTTAGTGAGAGTTGTCTGATATTTTGAGTTTAGAAGAGGAGAGACTATTGTACTATGAGCTCTTGCTCCTAGCAATAAGAATCATACAGGTTTGTTGTCACAACACTACCGGAGCAACTGCTCCATTGGAGCAGTTTAAAATCACTGCTCTTTACCTGGAGCAGTTACAAAATTCACTTCTCCGTGAAAGTAGTAGTCAAAGCCACCTCTACTGTAGTTACCAAAACATAAATAACCACACCAAAACACAAACAAAATAGAGAAAACTGAATGGCCAACAGATAGAAACACCTCCATTCATTTGATTTTAAAAGATGTTATGATTAAATTTTAAAATATATTTAGGGGCATAACTAGTAACGTGAACAAAATGTGTGTGTGGAATAATAATAATAATAATAATAATGTGTATTTAACTAGCATTTTGATAACCAATGTTTAATTATCACAATACATTTACGGCTATGTTACCTTCACACTTGTACCAATAATTTCAACCCTATCTAATTGTAATTTTGTTGACCCTATTGATTGTACTTTCAAGCCTATTGAATGTGTACTTCATTCTCGCAATGCTGTTGGACAGATATTGAAACCATTTTATGTTTTTTTGCTGTAAACAAGTGCTTCATAGGTTATAAGTTACGTTTTTTAAAAACAATTGGTTAGCCAAAGTGTTGCGAAGAATTAAAATTCTTGTCTGCTGAACCAAACCTAAATGAGAAGAAACATTTGTATTAATAAGTTTCTCCCATCACAGATGTGGAAGAAAAAATTTCCCAGGTACAGTGGTAATAAATAGCTCAGCTGCAGCATGTTGATAGGTACTGGAAAGGTCTCCTTCATTGACTTATAAAGATGAAGGTTGGTGGCAAGTTAGTCTAGGACTCTGTTTAGCAGGTTGTGGTAGCAGTAGCTCTACAATTTTTGGGCAAAGAACTGCTCTATATTGCAGTAAGCCTGGAGACATCCCAATGGGCAGGTGTCTGGAATTGGATGATGTTGGCAGTCATGTAGCTCCATTTACCTTTCCCTCCTGCCTCAGCAATGGCGATACAGAATGTATCTGCTTGAGGGTAGGTGAGAGAATGTTGAGACCATGACCAAACAGAAAATGACAAGAAGAGAGTACCTGTTAGCCATATACATCTGGCTGTCTGCACAAGAATGTAAATTTAGCCACACTTCATAGGGTGTGATTAAATCTGATCATGGGTCCAGCAAAACTTTTCCACTGGTCAGGCACATCCTAGAGACAGAAGCTGTGTGTCCACAAACCTAGAGTGCCTTTCCCAGGCTGCTAGGAGGTGGGCACGTAACAGGTACAGTTCTGTAACCCCTTTTCATAAAGAAAGACTTTGTGGCACTAGGCATTATTCAGCAGTCACAGGATCTCAGCCGGTTGTCAGCTAGTCAAATACCCAAACATTACTAACTAAATGATGATGTAATCCTACAGGCTCAGAGTAAGTCCTGCTGCTGATGTGAATCCCTACAGTAATGAACTGAGAATTAGGGGTAATCATAATGATAAACTGGCTGCTGTGGGATACTCCAGTCATCATGAGCCAAGCAAATATAAAAATGCCCCAATACTCCAAGCAAATTTGAGCAGAATGCTGGAAAACACCCCTCAATGTTTGTCCCATGAATTTAGAATAAGCCTGTATATGTGGAGGTTGAGGAGCCGCTGAGAAATAGTGTCAAAGAGCAGATATTCACCCTTGGCTATCAGGATTTTCAATTATCCTACTGTGAAATTGGTACTCATGTTGGAAGAAATGCAACCACAGTGAAGCAGATACGAGATCAGTGGGCCGAGGAGGGATGGGCCGAGCAACATGCAGAAAGCCAATGGCCCTGTCACACCAATGAGTGTGAGGAGACATCTAGTGCGCATGGCGATTACGGACTATACAGCCCCATCATACACACTGGCTCAAGACTTCAGGTATGTGGAACATCTACCTGTGTCCACACACACGGTTATTCACTGGCTGCAGCATAAGGGCATCTTGTCCAGTCACCCAATACTGAAGCTTTCACTAACTGCTTACCACAGGTGACTGCAGCTGCAATGGTGTTTGGAACGTTGGATCTGGAGTGACAAATAGCATGCCATTGTCTTTTCCAACAAATCCCACTTCTACTTGTAGCACCATGATGGTTGCATCAGTATCTGCACACCTGGTAGAATCATGCATTATGCACCATCATAATGGCCCAGCTTCTGGAGTTATGGTATGGTTTTGCTGTTAGATTCCAGCCCCACTCGTGCCTAGTCTGCATTGCTTGTGCACTGACCAGCAACCAATACATCGTGGAGGTGTTGGAGCCTCTTGTTGTCCTGTATGTTCAGGGCCAGCCTGAGGCCCTGTACCAACAGGAAAATGCATAAAAGCATTTGGCATGCATCGACTGATGGTTCCTGGATGACAACCATGTCACACTACTTCCTTTGCCTGCATGTTCACCACAACTTTCGCCCTGCAAAAACATGTCCATAGTCGGACGATGACTGGCCTGCCACAGGACACCTGCCGCCATAATGGATAAACTTTGGGCACGCATCAAAGCAGCATGGACGGAGATACTTCAGACTGCACATCCAAAGTCTCTTCCACTCAATGCCACGTTGTGTAGCAACGGTTATTGCCGCCTGTGGTGGGGCCACATAGTACTGATTTCCCCATGTTCTGTAGACTATACCAAGCTGCAAAAGTAACCATGTTACACCTTGAATGCAAGACGATCGTAACTCAAAATTTCTTATAAAGCACGGCAAATGAGAGTTAAAGAATTGTGTATTTTTTTTTTTACAAGTTTTCAAAGTACATCATCAAGGGATTGTGAAGTATTAAAAATGTGTTACTATTGACATGATGTCTTTTTGTGGGCAGGGGAGGAAGAAGACAGCGTGTTGATCCCAAGGCACCTTCCATATATTTTTACGGGAGATTTCCCTATAAAAAACTCATCACCAGCTGGTCTCAAAGGTCTTGTAGCATGAGATTCAGGTCATGTGTTTGACCACCCACATGGCCATGCTCCCCTGGTACTTCACATTTTTTTTTACTCTGAGATGTGGGTGAAGTTCGAACTGCAGAGGACGTCTGAAGCACCTAACTTTATAGCATTCAAAATGTAGGTGACTTGTGCAAATTGCAAACTGACCAACTTATGTGAATGAGGAGCTGTTAAGGTTTATCCACACACCGATAAAACACTGGAAAAACACATCTACACTTGCAGGGCTGATTCGAGGACCAACTCCCAAAATAGCAACTAAGACCTGAAATTATTATGCATTCAATAGGGTCTGACTGATTTTAATGCAGTTAATAAAATGGTCACTCATATACGAGTTTTCTGTATGAAATGGACCCAACTCACCAAAGCCTGTTTTTGTTGGCTGACACTGTGAAGTTCCATTTTACATAAAAGGAAATTAATTACTGGTATGATGGCATTCCTTAGGCGTAAAGAGAGCATGTAGAAGTGGGACGACACTACTCCCGGTAGAAAAAAAAGTTATGATTAATGTTTTTGTTCTAAAACTAACTATTGTGTGTTGTGATCAGACAAAAGAAAAATTGAAGACTTGTGAGAAGCAGCGTAGCGTGGGCCGTACCCTGTCGCGCACATTTCCACACCAAAAGGTGGGGGCACGAACCTGGCAGCAGGAAGTGAGGGTGTACACAAATTGTCGTAGAACAAATGGAACGTTGCTGATTATGTGCACTGTAATTTCGAGCAAACACAATAAATCACTGAGAATTTAAAAACAAACACATACTGACCCTTGAACACAGTACATAAAAACACTTCATTATGAAAAAACAAACAATAACAGAGGAAAATTTTTTATGTAAACAACATCATTTGCTCTTACCATTTGAAAAACAATTTTCTGAGTCTGTTTGAGTGGCATGGCTGTAAAGGAACATGAAAAACAGCACTAATACTTTTTTATAATACAGTATTAACTCAAATGAAATCTCATTCCTGGTAACTTGGTCATCTGTTTAGTTGGCACAGGTGAAACCCATGGTTAACTATGAAATCATGTGACAAACTTTTGATATGTAAATTAAATGGCAAGTTTTTACACTTATCTTGCATTGCACTGGTAGGGGGAAAACTCATTTGTAAGTGGAACTGTGCTTTTTGGGACTGCACTAAGACACCATCACACTCAGGAAACACATTTCCATTGGTATTTCTCCGGCATATGGATTCTGGACTTGGGGCTACCAGGTCTTGCATTTATTTGTGCTGCATCCTGACGGTGTGATGTTTTGCTGGAGTGCCCGTGTAATTAGTGGCATCCGAACCACTGGACTGCCTTGGTGTTGTTCATGTGGGTGAATGAAACGGGATCATCGGCTGACTCACGCGGTGGGTGTGGAAGCAGGCATATTCCTTAGGCCACCGGTGGTGATGCTGTTGTTAATGGCTGCAGCAGGCATGTTGCTCGGCTGGGCTCCTGTTGTTTTACGGCATCACAAATGGTCGCAAGGGGTTGTAATGACGCAATATTCTTAATTTTTCGGGACACGGGTGTAAAATTCTTTCGTGTGTATGAAACTTTGGAAAGCTTCGTAATATTTTTATCGGGTTTGAAGTTTAAAGCCGTGGTGGCTCGTTTCCCGTGGTAGTTTGTTTGTCGAGCAGATGTGTGCTGTAGTTTGTTTATCCGGCAGACGTGTGCTTTTGTAGGTTATCGGGCGGACGTCTGCTGTTTACGTTTTATCAGGACGACGGTTACAGTTTTTGTTTCGAACTTTGGAGTTTTTGTGAAGCGTCAGCATTAATTAGATATTTTCAGGCAACATAGACAAGTTTTAGTTCCTCCGGCGCAGTTTTGTTGTACGAGAGGTTAGTTTATCTGGATGTTGACGGTGTCAACAGTTTTAGTTCCTACAACGCAGTTAGGGCGGTTAGAGGCATCACTTCAGGACACTTTACTTCGAGCAGTTTTGTCAGTCATCAGAAGCATCATACTATGCTTGTTTAGGTCACGTCGGGCGTGATGCTAAACCCCACATCGGCCACTAGCCTTTATTCTATTTCTCTGCCGGTGTGGGAGGTTTGACATATTTGATATTTATTATGATGCAAGTTTGGAGACGTTAATAACCTGTAAACTACTGTGGCGCTCTGTCTGTACTTTTATATTTATCTGTGAGAGGTTCGTACTCTGCAAACTGGAACTTCGTCTGTGAACTGTGTCGCTAAATAGTTGAATAAATATATATAACAAAATACACTGGAACTTCTTTTTTTAATTAATCGGCGTCCATGTACTGAGTCTTGTGTTTCTACCTTGAGCTAGTTGTGGCGACGTAAACATCGGCAAGGTAACAAGTGCCGAACGTTACAGGGTACACGAGGCACGGCCACATCACTATATAAAAGTGTGCCATTCATTTCTTTTGAAACGTATTATGTATACACAAGAAATTTTGTTTACTTATTAAACATCTTTTTACAAAATGTGATAATATTTCACTGTCTAGTGACAGATATTTTTCTCCCTTCGGCACATATATTGCAAAACCTCAATTTGTTTGGGTTACAATAGTCTTGCATTCAGGATGTGATGTCGCCTGTGTATAATGGGTATTCTGTCCAAAAAATCTGGTTTTAATAAGTCACATCCTTATTGGTGTTGCATTTTTAATGGCCAGCAGTGTAAAGTATATTTACCTGCACTTGGTACTGAGTGATTGATAATGGCTTTCCGAAAACTTTTACTACTGGACATTTTTTGTTAAAAATTTGAGAGCCATGGAGAATAAAATTTTTCTTCTGCAACAGAATAGTAGTGTGAATTAGAGTGTGATTTTTTTATATGCTTCAAAGTTTTAGGAAAACAACATTAAAAAAATTTAAATTTCTGAAATTAATATTTTTTAGAAGACTACATGCTAACGACGATTATTTGATTTCAGATTGTACAAAATGGATGACTTGTGTGTTTCACCTAGTTTATGGAAATTAATAAAGTTCACCTACCATACAGTTAACACATTTACTGTAGCAAAAATCCACTTTAATCATTATTAATTTAGTAATGAGCAAATATACTATTTTAATCATTATTATTCTAATAATCTAAACAATGATGAAAATCTTTGGCATGAGCATTTACATTTAGCCGCGTGTCTTCAATAGCCGGACTAAAACTGTTTATATGTTTTAAATTACACTTGTAAAACAAAATTCATAGAACTAGGACCAAGAAGTATATTTTAATTTCTGTTCACTTGTAAATGCTTTTGTTAACACATTTGAACAAACATTTCTTCCTTTAAATTGGCACACAAAACATTTGCGACTGCTTATATACATACTTATGTAATACATGAATGAAGATTAGGCCACGCAGATTGTTTAAGACCATCAGTTCACTGGTGAGTCCCATTAAGTTCTATACTAACATATCTCTAGAAGTCTCTTGCTTGTTTGCAAGTACATGTTACTTCAAATTTTTGGTGGTAGCGTGTATTTGGAATTGTTTCTTTGTGAAATTACATCTTTACTTCAACAAACTGCTGATCAAATCTTTGAGGGATTGGTGTGTGTAGTTATTGTACTAGATGTTGATATGTATGAAAGTGTGAGAAGTTGTGAATGAGCAAGAGTGAAAATAAATCACAAAGGAGTCTTTGTACATAAAGCATGATCTTTCTTAAAGTTATGGTAGTGTAGTTACTACATCTCATTACAACCCTAGAGCTTGTGTGTGACAGGTGCTTGATGTGTACGATTGCTCCCTGGGCCTGTTACGTATTGGCCCATTCAACTACGACCCATTGCGAGGAGTGGACCTGTGGCTGGAGCAGTCTGATGAGTTCATACTGCAGCAGTTGTCGACATCGCCTGAGGTTGAGCCCCCACACTTTGTGATGCAGGTCAGCCTTTCTACAGTACAGTGTAGTTAGGACATGCTTGCACATGGTGCAGTGAATGACAAGCAAACTGTTCTGTTGGCAGGTGAGGGCAACCTTGAAGTACATACAGGACCATCCGTTCCCGGCAGTCACTGTGTTTCGCGACAATCACCCTCACTACTACAGACGGGATGAGAACAGTGGGACGTGGACTCCCGTCAGATATTAATACTGACTTGTCGCAGTGGTGTGTTGGGTTACTTGTGCCATTTGTAGCCTGTTGCTTCCGAGCTCTCTCAAAACAACTGTGAACTACGCTGAACTATGGAAGAAATTGAATGAACAAAAATCAGAATACTATTTTTCATTGCTACTAAGGGGGGTTCTATAATTGTAGTCATGTAGGAAAGATTAATCATGATATTATGTACTAAGTGTTCTTGTTAGTGTTGTGGTTAAGACGACAACAAATTTAGAGTTTTATACGTATCAGTTTTCACATAGTTGTGTTCACACTTGTTTAAAGTTGATTTTGAAGAAAATTTAAATTTGTGGTGTTTATTTTGGACAAATGTGTTTTGTTAATGATTATAAACAGCAGAGTTCAGCTGTATAATGTACAAAAATAAAGAATAGCAATTGATGACTGATTAATGCACTAATGTTTCTGTTATTATTTCACTGCAAAAATATGGAAATATTACAAGTTGGTCTTCATTGCATTTTGCCCTAACTGGAGACAAATTACAGCCATGGAATCAAAAACTGAGTGGTCTAGTTTAGCAATACTTGTCATCTTAAGCAACTCGGCTTACCTGGAACTACCTGTAGTTGGAGCAGTTACTAGATAAATGTTACTGCCATATTGTGGAAGGACTGTGTGTACATCACATACATTTATTCAGTGGTGCCCAGAGGGGGGAGGGGGGGTCCATGATCCAAACTCTCATAAAAATTTTATGGGTGGTTGAAAGGTTGTTTTTTCTGCTGGGAACAGAAAGATGAGTGAATATTAGTGTATTAATTATCTTTTCGGAGCACTGTTATGTTTTGTTCCAGAAGCCATTTGTGAAAAACATTAGCCCAACTTGATGGAATAGTGTCTGCAATGTGGGCAGGAACACGAGCATATCTGAAAACCACCATTAGGAGGCACACNCCCAACTTGATGGAATAGTGTCTGCAATGTGGGCAGGAACACGAGCATATCTGAAAACCACCATTAGGAGGCACACATGTCTTCAGCATTGCCATTCATTAGGACAGTCAAACATTCCTTTTCATCATTCCCAACACCTTGATAGACGTTTTTATCTCCCAGGATTGCTAACACCTTTCCTCCCTTCGGATTTAGAAAGAATGCAGAGTCACCTGCTTTAAATACTCTAGCAGGACAGTCAAGAATTTCTTTTAAATTTTATTATTGTAAGTATGCAAAAATCTCATTCTGCCATTGTTGGAAATTTTCTTCAGTTACATAGCCTTGGCTTTTTGCCAAATTTTGACAAATTGTCTCTGAAATTTTTGGGTACCTTTTTTTCAAAAACTGCATACCACTTTTTATTGGGCACTTTAGACGTGAAATCCGGTTTCCCTAACTCATTGGCCATCTTTTTGACACTCAACAGGAATGTTTCTTTTGAAACTGGAAACCCTTGTTTTGCAAGATGTAGTATCCAGTTCACAATAATTTGTTCTTCATCTTCTGTAAATACTGTAGGAGCTCCCATCTTCCTACCAATGGGCTTTACTCCCTTTGACTTGTACATAGCGTGATCCTGGGAACTTGATGCTTCTTGGCTGCTGTGTCATAAAACACATTGCATTGCACGCATCTTGCAGTGCATTCATCATCTGTAACTCTTCATATTTAAGAATTTTCTCGGAGCCATAATCTGTAAAAGATAAACACCCACAAATTAACTATCAGGATATAGATGTGTAAATGACACTTTTGGTACAAAAATGCTATAAAATACAAAATTTTTGTCTTTATACTGTTGTACTAACACAGATTGTTGTACTTTAAGTATAAAAAATTGCCACTTACAATTTATGATGAAGTTTCTGTTATTAAATAATTAAAGAAAAGAAATCCCAAGCATAAGCTTAAGTAACAGGTATAGAAATAATTATAAGTTTTATTTGGTTTCAAATGAATCTAAAAGTGAAAAGTTAGATGTGACATCTTGGGAAAAACATTTACCAGTACAATTAATGAGATAATTTTATAAATGTATTGTTGAATTAGTTCACAGTTGTCAGCAGGCATATGAGAATATCATTGAATAATTAAAAACCTGTAGATAAATCTATGAACATAATGTTGAATAAGTTCATGTCTCTTGGTAAAATTACTTGCACAACAGTGTTATTATTTACATGGAACTTAACAGTTGACACTTCAGAACTTGAAGGTGACAGGGATGTCGGTTTCCATGCATTTTTGTTATTCCTTCTTGCATGAAACTTCATATTATTCATTAAAGTGTTCTCATAAACCATTTGTGTTAATTTTTATGGTTAATACCTAAAGCTGATAGTACTGTCATCTTTAAGAAATGCTTCTTAGTTTGGAACTTAGTTGACAGCCCCCTTTTAGCTCTAATAAGTGAGGTAAAGTTTAAAATTTTCCCTAATATCGTTTAAATTAACATATAACACTGTAAATAAATTAAATGTATACGCAAAAATTTCCATTTCAAAAATTTGTAACCTAATTGGCAGGTTACTTACCTTACGGTTTTCTTAACAAATAATCTGTCATTTGTGCCACCATCTTTGAATCAGAAATAAACTGTCACATTCATGTAGCCTAAATCTGATTAGCCCATTTGCATTACAGAATGTCCAACATTTATGGAGGAAAATTATTTTCCCCAAAGTCTTATTATTTCAAAAATATAAGCGAGTGTCACGTTTAGGAGGTATGTCAACAATTTGTGCCATTGCCTTGGTACTAATGTATCAAGCACATTAAATATAGAAAGGTATTTACTAGAAACTATTATTTAAAAAAAATAGCACAATGGTCACAAACCCAAATTATTATTTCTTTGGGCATGTAAAAATGTATAACATTCATTATCCCAAAACTGATAGAGAAGCTGGAGCCCTGACATCACACAGCCATTAAAAATTTCTTGTGAATCTGTGATAAGAGCTTAACTTTTAATTTCCAGGTGGGATTGGTAGCCTGGAAACTATGATATAATTCTTAGTTGCAAATAAATTCTAAACAGTGCTATTTATTGGCAGTGCTTTTGTGGTGTTCTATCTTTCATTTGCCATAGTTACAGAAATATACCCTGCAAAAAAATTAACTCAAAAAAATCACCCAATTATTAAAAAAATCATAATGCATACAAATAGGAAGGGATAAAATTTTTAATGATTATAGTTTGAAAAAGTGTGGGAGAGAGATGAGAGATTAAAACATTATATTTCCTATAAAATATTATTTTAGTTTAACTTATTTTTAATTGTAAAATTATATACCTTGAAATATTTGATTTTCACATGACAAAGAAGTAACAAACTTCTTTTTCATGATCTTAAGAAAATATTTCTATAATTTGCTTGCCTATTCATTCTTCTGTGACAAACCTTTGCTGCTGGTGAGCACAATATTGTTACAACTTTAGTCTCTGGGCATAGTGAGGTTCTTTAAGGGACGGGTGTCTTAATTAAATAAAATAGCTAATAATAATTTCCTAATTTATTTATAAATACTCTAAAAAACTTGAAATTTAATGTCTCAACAATAATGGCCATCACATGCTATTTGCAGCTAATATTTACATAACCATCCAATCCCCTCACAGAAATTAGCACACTCAAATTCTTAAAACCAGTCTTTACAAACCTATTGAATTACTATTAAAAATTTTATATTTGATATCTGACAGTCCCAGTATTTGCAATCAAGTTTATGTCACTCGTTCAATCTGTCCCACGTTGTTGTGTTCACCTATCACCAGTTTTTCCTGTCTGAAATGTTCTGGAGCACCCAGAGAACTCCCATACACTGTTGTACTCCACTAGTTGGATACCTCGCTTTCTGCTGCACTCGTCTGCTGTAGCGTGTTCGCTGCGGACCCTCTTCTTCAATGCTCCTTAATGGCCTGATTTTAGTTGCCATTTTTCTCACTTCACTAGATGACTATTACAGACTCTGGACACTCCCTCTGCTGCTGTATTTATAGATAGGTGTCCTGACACAGAGCCTTTTTCACGCATCAATTTGTGCCGAGGAAGGTGTTAGCTGATAGGTTTGTGCACTTGCCTGCAGCCTCCAGTAAGGGGAGGNCTCTGGACACTCCCTCTGCTGCTGTATTTATAGATAGGTGTCCTGACACAGAGCCTTTTTCACGCATCAATTTGTGTCGAGGAAGGTGTTAGCTGATAGGTTTGTGCACTTGCCTGCAGCCTCCAGTAGGGGGAGGGGGGTAATGGCATCAGTCCATGTCAGCAGTCCCTTCACTGGCGCTGCAATGATGTAGCTAGCCTGCCGGTTATACCTGGGGTAGCAGGCGGGTCAGTGAGAGTCTTCACCACTGCACACCATGTGTCAGCACATAACACCATACTTGACTTGCCCATGAGTAACATTATGTTGGTTAGAATCATGGAGGTTAAAACTACAATTTCTTGGTGGCAACCTCACAATTGGAGTTGTCAAAGGAAAAATTAAAGTCATATGGCATTATGACGTAATGGCAACGTAATGGCAGAATTGCAACTGCAATATTTAAGGTCTTGGTTATTATTTTCCAGCAGGGTGTACTGTAACAGTAAATATAAGTGGGATGTCTTCGCCAGCAAAGTGTTTTGCCACATATGTATCTGCCATTTTTTCCTAATTTAAATAGTAATATACGAGGTCCCAGCAACTATTTATTTATATTCTTTCATGAATTGGTTAGTTGTATTTAATAGACTTACACAAACACAAAATTTAGGTATTTTATACTAATAGCAATATGGTTACTAACTTTAGGGAAAAAATTGTTGATATACTGTCCAGAAACAGCAACAAACATGTTGCCTGTACCTGTATGTGAGAGTGAAAATTTGAACTGCTAGCAATAGTTGTATATTGGTCTTTACTGAGAATTTTGCAAAGGCAAAGGTTTATGGTATGACATGTTTTGAGCCTCAGTACCATTAAGGCAAGATTATGGGAGGGATGTTCATTAACAATAATAGTACTGAGATTGTGTACATGTATTTGGAGGAATGGTCATGTGTGTTTTTATGAACTATAATTAATTATATAGAACCAAACTGCAATCCTGGTATTTCAAGTGCTAGTATTTTTATTCATATGACAAGTTTGTTTCCCAGACAAAAAGATGTTTGAACAGTTTAGTTTAAAAGTGAATTAGTTGTGACTTTAGATTGGTTTTCCTTGTTGTATATCACTTCCGCATCCCACCATTGTGGGAAAAGCCAAGAGCTTGGTCACTGCTGTCGTATTTGTGAAATAAGTAATTCAACTTTGTGCCAGGTACCCATACACGTCCAAAATATTGCTGTCTTTGGATTTTTATAGGATATTTGTTTTACGGATGAAAAACTTGAATGCTTTGTTATCTTCTGTAGTTCTATTTGTGCACTCTACACTGAGGTCACAATTTTATGCAGAACCTGTAATGCGAGAGTTACCGAATAGAACATCCCATCATCCTTTATTCTGATCAAGTATATTCCTGTGCGTAATATAATGGTAGTTATAAATAGACTAAATTTTTTTGGCAACTGAAAATGCTAAGCTTTATACAGTAAACTGTCTAAATTATGTAACTAGTGACTAGTATCTTTAAATAAAAATTATGATAAGTGTTATAGTGTACATAGTCTATAAGAGAGACCTTAGGATTGTTTTATCTTGCTAAAACAGATTGTCGTCTTATTCAAGAGCCAAAGAAGTCTGTT
Organism: Clitarchus hookeri; assembly: GCA_002778355.1. NCBI lineage: Eukaryota > Metazoa > Arthropoda > Insecta > Phasmatodea > Phasmatidae > Clitarchus > Clitarchus hookeri. The sequence continues at coordinate 317,799 of NQII01000769.1, forward strand.
GAGGGGAACCATTGTGCAGAGGTTATGGGGCTGCCCTGCATTTGTTGCCTCTTTTGCCAGAAAATTTTAATCCATTTTGCAAGGAATCACTCATTTTTTGTATCTATGGTTGGTCAATCATTTTGTTGTTATGCATCACTCACATATTGGTGTACAAATTCTACTTTAAGTTTTCTTCAATGTAATATGTTTGTTAAACGACTATAAAAGTTAGTTATTAATTGATTTGTTATATATCAAACCATGTTATTCTTCCATTAGTTAGTTTATACAGTTTGCCTGTGACAACTCCATTTTTTTAGAAAAAAAAAGACAGAAACTGGGTGCTGTGAATAATTTGTTTATATGTATTGTAAATGCCAGCAAAGAAAGTTTTCAAGAGAACTTGTGATAAATTATTAAGGTCAGTGCATTTTACTGCATGATCTTGATAAATCCAATATTACTAACAGTAAATTATTTATTGTAAACAGCTGTTGAAAGAATATCTCTATACATAATGAGAGAAATTTTAGTGAGATATTTTAATGACCGTACAATTGTTACTCATCCTTATTGCCAATAAAACATGTTGATGCGGTGATTCAGCCTTGCTATTGTTTTATTGAATGATATTTAACCACACATTTAATTATGATCTAGGTAATTTTAAAAAGAAGCTTGTTTAAATAGGTTAACCAGATTGTCACATTAGAGTGTGCCTAAATTGTTAACATCACCACAGTCACATTGCTTTGAACAATTTACTTATTTTGTAGTTGCAAAGATGTATATTAAAATCACTGGAATTTCTTTGTCTATTTCAATCACTATAATTAATACTGTATCCACTTGTGTATAGTGCGCATCATGATTTTTGCAACAAGTCCCAGGAAACAAAATTTTTAAAAATAAAATTGCACCAACAATTTGTGGCGCCTTGTTAGTAAGTATATAACAAATTATTCTTTTTTTACATTAACGTGTGGTGATTGTGATATGTTTGGAAAATACTTTAATTAAATAACTTGCGGCGCTAAAAGCCAAAACATTGTGGCGTGCTGTATGATCACTGTAATCTACGGTCGTTAAAAGAAGAACGTCAACAACTGTGGTGGGCTGCTGGTCTTTTTTTTTGCCATGCTGGAATGTGACATTACCCTTCTTTTAAGAAAAATGTTGCCTCTTCCCTTTTCCTCCCCCTGAACGTGATTCGCTATCCTCTGCCTTACATGGAAANTCTTTTAAGAAAAATGTTGCCTCTTCCCTTTTCCTCCCCCTGAACGTGATTCGCTATCCTCTGCCTTACATGGAAATAAAGAAGGTTTGGAGGAATGTATCAATCTGCAACATATGGATTGGAAAAGGGAGGGGAGGGGAAACACAAAAATATGGAAGCTCTGCTTTGCAGCGAGACAGGATGCAAGCTTTGCGGATGCACGTTNGAGGGGAGGGGAAACACAAAAATATGGAAGCTCTGCTTTGCAGCGAGACAGGATGCAAGCTTTGCGGATGCACGTGACTGCCGTGGATGGGGGAACGGAGCTGCGACCTACGCGTAATCTTGACACGAGGACTGAACACAGTCGCGTAGTTTCTGCGGGCAGTTCAGGATACACTGCTGACTGTTAACTTTTTTAAGGACACACAAAGTGAAACACTGCATGCAGCGTGTACTAATTAAACATCAATAATACATTATCACTCCTAAAACAAATATTTACTAGCAAGTTATGTTATAATTGTTTGAAATAAAAGTTTTGCCACTGATTTTATATACCAATAAAAAATAGTCACAGCTACTGGAAACAATATTTTGTATTGAATTTGACGTATTTTGCTGTACTCAAAACTTGAAGAAAAAAAATTAACCATTTTAACCATTTTCACTTTTGTGAAAATGGTACTTTCTGCCAGCANTAAAAATAATTATAATACTTCCTAACAACACACATCTACAAAAACTTTTCTTCATAAACACAATAGAAACAGTGGATATCACTGGTGGAGGAAAAAACAAGAATTTCAGTTATCACTGTCACTCTCGGAGGATGACTCCTGCTGCTCTCCGTCGGTAGTTTCAGTTTCAGAGGCATTTTATAACTCATCGTCTTCTGTGCCGTCAATTTAGTTGGATATGCCACACTTCTTGAAGCTGCGGGTTACAATTTCCGGTTTCACCATGTGCCAAGCAGCTAGTATCCACTCGAGAACTTTCCCTAATGATGGCAGTTTCAACTTCCCACTCGGTGTGTATTCATGATCATCACCGCAAATCTAATCAGAATACAGTTTGCGAAATTCACCTTTGAAAGGCTTGTTTACAGAAACGCCAAGAGGTTGGAGAATTAAAGTTAGGCCGCCTGGAATAGTCGCAATGTAAGTATTCAGACCTTTCAACTTTCCTTTCACCCTCTCTGTTAAGTGGACCCTGAAGCTGTCCCAATCTAAAAAATTCTTGCGTTTAAGAAGAGCCCTGGGTCGGCGATCCCAAACAGTGTCAATCCCATATAAAATCAGTTTCTCTTCCGTCCACCCCATCTCTTGTAAACTGACAATTACCCCAGGCTGTATATTTTCCTTTGGCGTGCTTTTTCTTTTCAGTACAACATACGGCGGTAATTTCTGCCCTTCTGCTGTGATAGCCAGCATGACTGTGTATCTTTGCTTCTCGCAGTCCGTTGTTCTGATAGGGACCGATTTAGCACCTTTTTCCGCAACCGTTGTTGCCATCAGGAAGTCCCAGTATATTGATGTTTGATCGGCATTCCCGATCTGAGAGAACAGATAATTGTTCTACTTTCTGAGATTCATCACGAATCAATGAAAAGAAATTATCTTGTCTCCGTGCTCGACAGGTAAATGCTGAGCCAGTGTCGTCTATCTGCGTATTGTGAGACCATGTCGCCACAGAAATTTCACACACAACACTACACTAGCACGGAATCTGCCATTTGGCACTGCTTTCATTCGTATAATTTTAATTGTCACTGCAAAACCACCACTATGTTTTTCATTAACATATTGCAGCACTTCTCTTTCCAACTTGGGGTTTTTTACCACCAAATGATCACAGATCACAAGACGTCAAAATTAACTTTTCTCGTTGTTTCAGCCACGTCAAATTGCTGTGCCACTGCACAATTTCCATTTTCTTCATCATATTTTATAGCTGTCATCTTAAACCTCACAGTGTAAGAAGAACTTCCGGCATTCGTCATTATACGTTTATTGCCTGTGTATTGTGTAAGCATTGGCGTGAAGCAGTTGCAACTGGGACTTGGATAAGCCAACAAAAAGGGGAGGCATTAGCAGTGGGGATGTAACAATTCCACTTTTCCTCGATTCTCGATGCCGATATCTCTCTCAATTCTCGATTCCAAAAATTGTGATTCATTTAGTTACAGGCAATTACTTTACAGAACTAAATACTGTATGCGAGGGTGTGAAATTTAATTACTTAAACTACGCCTACATTAGTAGTAGGCAGATTCCTAACATAAATAATATAACACTTGGAACAATGAAATTCCAAAAAGTTCAACAGGGGCATATGAGATAATATTGAGAAAAAACACACACACACACACACACACAGAGATATATATATATATAGTCTACATAGTTTATTTGAAAATATTTCCAAATCTCACTTGCAATGGTAAATGTCCACCAACACACAAAATTATTAAAAAGTTTGCAATAGCACAGTGAAAACACATTACAACAAAAGGAATCTTTTTAGCACATACAACTGATAGACACAATAACTGTAGATTCATAATACTATAACAGGCTGGTGTTTACCATAAACAAAGCATAGCTGGGCAGGATTGGAGAATTTCAGGCTGGGCTGAAAATTAATTTTCCCCACGAGATTGGGAATGCATAATAAGTAAATAAAGAAAATCTCCATTATTGCCTCTACGTATAAAGGCATTTCGCAGACACTTTATTTGGCATTTTGTTTGTAATACAGTTAACTTACTCTGCTCATTTTTTTAAAAATCATTGCATGGAAATGTTTTTCTTGTTATAATCAAATGTGTTTTGTTTTTGAAATGGCATTGCTTATTTGCCAGAGTACTATCAGCGCTGCTGCGGAATTAAAGCAACGGTGCTAGTAGTCTAGTAAACAACCACGGCAGATGCCAGACGGTCTTCCCAAAGCCAGAAGATATCGAGAAACTTAGTTTTCTTTTACTGTAACGCTATTTTTTAAATTTATTTCCCGGAAATATTACAACGGTACAAATATAATTTCTTAGTGTTCCTTACCAAGTCATAATGCAAACAGTGAAGTATGAGCACATAATTTACGATTTTGTGAATGAAGAAAAGTCATATCAAAGCCACAAGATGGCACAAAAAATGCAAAAGTGAACATTCAATGAGTGGAATAAAAAGTTAGTTTCTGTCTCGTGCAAATTAATAAAGTGCTATGTTCTTCATATAAGTCCTTTGCCATAGTAATGTTGAAATCATCCGCTATGTGGTAGATTTTTTAAACATTCTTTTTTTATTTGAGTGAGAAAAGTATGTCACGCAAAAAGTGAGGCCGTGTTTGAATTGGCTTTTTTAGTTTACTTAAAGGTCATGTGACGTAAATCGCAACCAAGCTGAAGCTACTAAATACTAATATATACTAAATGGTGGATTTGAACACAGGCAGTACAGTTTTATTTTCAGATTATTTCCACATGTTATATTTTCGCACACAAAATAATTTTCCAAGAGTGATTCAATTACTGGCATAAATCAAGTAATTTTAAACCGTTTTTTAGAGATGATAGGTTATGTATTTGTAGTAATTGGTTTTTAATGCTTTGATTCTTGGTCTTCCGATTCTCGATTATACAATTATTCAAGAATTGCGGGAATCGTGGAATCAAGTTTGACATCCCTAGTTAGCAGTGATGGTTATGGGAGAGGGCTGGAGAGGCGAACTGAAGGCGCGCTGAGAGAGAAAGAAGGGAGAGGAGTGATGATGTAAGAGCAAGAGATGATCTAACAGACTGTTCCGCTACACTTCCCTCTAAACATCTCCGGACAGTTTAAGACTTCCACTCCGCCTTCCTTAATTTTTTTTTTTTCGTTCATAACGCACACCCCAGAAATTTTTCCTTTATTTTGGGAGAAAAGGGCACGCTATATGCAAGTAAATACTGTATGTATAGGCATTACATGAACAAGGTTCAAGGGCAGGAGGAGGAGACAATGCAACAGGTGAACAGTGTCTCATGCACGCTTCTGGCAAGAAAACACTCAGTTCACCGGTCCAGAGACGTCTTGCTGGTCATGGTTGACCATCCAGGTGACTACTTCTCCCAGTGTCCTCCACATATAGTGTTGAAGAACTGTTACGCTGCAAGAGGTTTCTAACCATGGGCAATTCATGGCCGGCCCAATACTGCTAGTGATGGGCAAAATCTAATGGAAACAATTAGAATATTTAGTTGTTACAGTATAATTGAATTTTCTATTTTGTGTGCAATATTCAAACCAATCATTTGCTCTCAGTTTTTCGTTTTCCGCAATAGATGGAACTTGATGCACTACATACACTACTTACGTGATTTTTTTAAAGCCACCGGTAATAAATTTTTACCATTTCTAATTTTTGTACTAAAATTTTAATATTTATTTTTGCCTCTTGCCTTTGAACACGGTTTATGTCAAAAATTGCACTCGAGTGAAGAAAAAATTCACCCAACATCCACTTCATTAATGAAGAATCATTGGTTTAACTTAGGCACGTGTTCATTTTCTGTTTATACATTTCCAAGAAGAAAATATTCCATTCATGTCTAAATGAGTATTGAAATCACAACTATTTAGTTTAGGAAGTCCATGGCAGATACTGCTATCCTATTTCTGAATATTAATTATTGCAATAAGTTATGTAACTTCTTTGTGAATTGAAAAAAGCTTTTAGGTCAACTATTCTAGAACTAAAAAACCCTCCAATAGAATATAACTGGAAAACCCCTGCAGAAATTATGTTTGGTCAGCAACCAAACAGCTTGTTGACATTTGGCACCCACAATCACAAAGCTAACGAGTAAGACAAGGCAAGATTAGTTATCAGACTATATAAACAGCAGCAGGGGAGCTACAAACCTCAAGCCTTTGAAAGCAGGTGAGAACGTGTTTTATAGCAGACAGGGTTACCAGGACAGAGTAAAGGGACAGGTTCTCGGGTATTCTTCTATCAAAGACCACAATTGTATGCGATTAGGACCCTAGAAGTGAAGCAGATAGATAGAACAAAATAGAGTTCAAATACATAAGAGGACAAATAATGTAGGATTTCAGGTTGAGAACAAGATTCCAGACAGGGATGTGAATGGCACAGACAGACACTCAAGTGGTAGAAGGAAGAGATTAAGTGAGGACTTTAGAGGGTGGGATCAACAGAGTAATGAGTTATGGAAATGACAGGGTTGGAATCAACTAATTGCCAGTTATCAGTGCCTGACAATCAATTAACCACAAACCTACCTGCTAGCACTCTTGCAACAAGAAGTGGACGATTTGTACATTGTGTACCATGTTAGCGTCTGTGATGACGGCTAGAAGTTACCACTCGGTTAGCTCAGTTGGTAGCAACATGAAACATGAAACTCTTTAAAAAGGCATCAATGAAATAATGTCAAGTTCCGGTTTAATTGTTCTATATTTTATTTATTAATCAATTGAAACAGTTCACATACGATCTTTAGATATGCTGAGTACAAACAGGTTCACAGATAAACAGCCAAGTACAGAGCAGCGCCACAGTCGTTTATTGACTATTCATTTACGTCTTGCAAACTTGCATCTCAAGAAAATACAGAGGCGGCGACCTCCCACACCGACTGAGAATTAAATGAGCAAGTTCAAGTTTGCCGGTGTAGGGGTTATGCGCCGCGCCCCACGTGGCCTCGGCGAGTTACTGGTTTTCAACCGCTCGAGCACTGAGTGTCGACTGCTCAACGGCGATAGGCACACGAGTATTTGTCGCAGCGTGCCTACCCACTCCCCTCCTCAGAGCAGGAAACGCAACCAAATATGGGCATAGCGTGTGTCGCCACGTACGCCCTTCCCACGCTATCCAAACTGCGTCGTAGTAAAAGATAATCAAACCTTCTAGAACTAAAACTGTCAACGCAGTTCGGAAAGCTTCTATCACTAATGCTGACGCGTAACAAAAACTAAGATTTTGTGACACGGTAACCGGATGCCAGTTAAACAAACTACCGCTGCTTTAATTTTGAATCCCGATAATATTTTACAAAGCCCCTCTGAACGAAAGGAAATGAACCGCATATTCCGATAATTAATATATTGCGTCAGTACATTAGACCTAAGAATTTAACAGATTATTGTTAAATAAACAAAAAAAATGGAGATGTGATGACTTAAGTTATTTAAGTATTTTAAGAAAAGTTGGGTAGGTAAGGTTGGAACTGACCAGAAGCGGAAGGTCTAGTGATGATGTAGCTAATGGTGAAGTGATGAGCACGGGAGTCATGTAAGACTGTATCAGTGATATAATTGTTAAATAAACAGTTTATTTATATGTCTAGCATTGTTAATTGCTACCTGTAAATGATTGAGATCAAAACAAGACATAACACATTTAACCTGGCTTGCCTCTGCTTTAACTTACTGAATCCAGCACTTTAGTTTATTGTCAGACAGCTACTCTGATTTTCCTACCAATATTTATTCACATCACAAAACACAGATCTCAGTTTTTGTTTACTTGCAGAGTAGCATCACTAGGAAGGACTCGCTACAAAGAAAATTTGAAGGAAAACATACAACCAACTTTTGAAATAATCTTGCCTATTCTAATACAGAATTTTTGGAAATTAAATGCTCAAACTGCGAGAGGTGATTCCTTATGAAAAATAAAGTCGAAAATATATAGGACATCATATACCTAAACAGAATATTAAAGGAGATATGAGACTGTGAAAATTGGGTTTTGAAAATGTATTTTCGCTGAATGCCTTGTACTTTCTGCCAGCAGTAAGGATGGCGGCAATTTACCCACAGTACGTCTAACATGGTTGAATGGGCCATTCCCATTTGGCACTCTATGGAGCATGTACTAGTGGAGGGCACGTTGTCAATGTGCTAACATATCACTTCCTGCGCACAGACTGAGGACGGCCAGCATTATGCATATGTCTCTGTAACATGGGAAGCATAAGTCACCTTTTTGCTGCGGACTTTGTAGGTGTTGTACAAGGTATTCTGCAAAAGTACGTTTTCAAAATCCAATTTTCATAGGCTCATATCTCCTTTAATATTCTGCTTAGGTATATGGTGTCCTATATATTTTTAACTGCATTTTTCATAAGGAATTACCTCCTGCAGTTTAAGCATTTAATTTCCAAACATTCTGTAAGAGGAAACCCCCAAATTTTCCCCTAGCCCCTGGATGCAAAATTTTACCCCCATAAGCAACTAAAAAAAACCAAGTAAAGGGGGAAAAACCCCTGAGTTTGCAACTTTGCCAGTGAATACTCTAGTCTGGAGACCTATAACCCCTGTCACACTCAAATTTTTCCATCAAACTGCTTCCAATAAGTTTGGTCAATTAAAGTTGGACAATTATGACGTCATCGAAACATCATAAATTACGCCATATTTGTTTGAGAAAGTTGGATGGCATGGAGCTAAGGAGGATAGGAGGTGGCGAAGCTGATCTTTGCTGTAGTAACCTTTGAAACTAGTGGGCATGGCTTAATCGCCATATTGGGGTGGGCAAAACAAATGGTACTTAGCCTTGTGTATACGGGACTGTAACACTTAAAAATAACATGCTTTTAAATTGTTTTGATGGAAATAAAGTATTTATATTATGTGAAAACTTACGCCAGAAACACCCCCAGACAACCTCCTTTTTTCAGTTCCACCTGTCATTCAAGTTATTGCGTGAAAGAAGAAACTACTGGGGCGTTGGGGATGGTATCAAAACAAAGCCAGAATATTGTGAGTCTGTAACGGTTTTCAAGTTTACGCAAAATTGTAAATTATGAGGCATGTAGGTGAAATGAGTTACATGTATAGATGACTCGAAATGGTAGCACACAAAGTGAAAGTCTACCACTTATCTTGTGGATTAACAAGCTGACTTGATGTCAGAACTTGGGCGTTTGTTACAGTGTTATTGTACAATACTGATAGTTTCCTGGATTAATTGTAGGGTTCAGGATGTATACGAACATTATTGGTTAATTGTCCAGTAGGCATAGTCATCCACTTTTCATTTATAACCTAAATAAAGTTATTTCACAAAATAGCATTTTTATGTTTAACCCATCACCTTTATCAACTTCGTAATGGGGAAGACAATGAAATTAAGGTAGATTTCAGATAGAAACTGAAATTAATATATTTGATAGACATTTATCTTTGTAAATAGAGACTGCTACACATTATCATTTCTAACATGAAGCATGCTTGACCTAAAAATCTGTACACCCAAACACAAATGCGATTTTTTTTCTTTCAGAAAACCTGCTAAATTTCCCACTTATCATATTAAGAATGTACCAAAATACATGATTTTTGGTAATCATGAAGATAGCTAGGGGGCTTAAAAACTTCCTAACTAATATTATAAACGTGAAAGTGTGTTTATTTGTCCTTTCACGTCGCATAGGAGCAACAGATCGACGTGATTTTTTGCACAGAGATAGTTGGTGGGCCGGGAAGTGATATAGGCTACTTTTTATCCCGAAAAAATATATAATTATTGGAAAATGAAAAAGTACACAAACGGAGTAACAATGCATCGACGCAACCAATTGACGTAATTTTGTGCACAGAAATAATTGGAGGGCTGAAAAGTGATATTGGCTACTTTTTATCGCCAGAAAATAACTCAAAAAATATACAAACGATAATAGTGAATCAAGTCGGAAAAAAGTTTGCCGCCAGCGCACTCTCTTGCAATACCACTTAATATTACACTACTTACGCCTTGACCTTATGACGAGAATGTAGGCTGTTTCGTACGCCTGAAATATATTACAAAATTGTGGGTGGTACTACAAGGGGTGTAGCATCCTTTGTGTACCGGAGGACAATGAATCAACACTCACTGAATTTTGTAAAGCTGTTTACTGTTCCAGAAGAAGACATGTGAATATTAAAATAAACTGACCCAGCATGTTATTATGTTTTCTTGTAAAAAGTCTCTATATTACATTTCCTGTGACGTGTTTGTATTTCACTGGCTACAGTGTTGCCAGGTGGCTGTCTCTTGAAGTGATGGATGTGTCCACCTGGGCAAAGGGGTGTGGGTTGCCATGCTTGATGGCTCTTAATACAATAAAACCTACCCCTGTCTGTAGCTTTGAATGAGATGAAGTTGTACGATGGATATAGAAAAATGCTGCTCATTATTGGTTACACTTTGAGGCACTTAGCACTTTAGCTTCGGCTCACAGGCCAGTTGACATCACCTGGTGGTGTGTTACCTAGTATGTCGTGGCGCGAGCTGCTCCGACGTAACAAACAATGGCCCATGCGCCCAATGGCTGTGGCTTTGGGGTGAACACAATTTTCGGATCGCCTACTAATATATTATAAGAGTTATCTCTTGTAATAAACAGAGTAGGATGACTTCTTGAGTCACGTATTACCTGTTGGCAAAAAGGTGCAAGTTATGTTCTTGTCAACTTGCACTACGCACTCTTGACCTGATGTTGCTGGTGCTGCCCGGTGCNCCTGCCTGGTGCAGCTGGTGCAGTTGATTTGACTGCGGCAGTCAGAGTGGGCACAAGGAGTGTGTGGATGCGAGGTTCACATCAAAGTCCATGGAAAAGCATGACTGGAAAGAGTCCAGGAAATATTTGTAAGAAAATTTGTACGAAGTGAGAAAGGCCTTGGTCATCTAAAAGACTTAATTTTATTGATGAAGGAAAATACAAACGCAAAAATAAGAAGAAAAAGGTCTACGAAACAACTGGTGACATTGAGTTAGGTCCAAATGCTGTAAAACCTGATGAACACAATTTTAGGGAAACTGCAGGAAGAAGCTGGTTCTCTGACGCTATGTTCCACTGGACTGTGTGAGAATACACTGTGGATGCAGGCAAGATGGCAGAGACTAACTGCATCACGATTCGGGGTTATCTGTTGTATGAAGAATGTTACATCTTGCCACAATATTTAAAAAAAATATTGTTTGTGGTACCGAACTGTATTCACCAGCTATTATTTACGGCCGAGTTCACGAAAAAAAAAAGCCATATCCACCTACGAGAAATAGAAGCAGATAACTGTAGCACCTTGTGGCATTTTTGTTTACCCTGAGATACCTTACCTTGGAGCCATCCCAGATGGAATTTTGGAGAAATATGTTATTGTTGAGGTAAAGAGTGTGCCATCTTTAGGAAGCATATGCATTCTTGAACCAGTAAAATGTAAGAATCTCTGCATTAAAAAAAAAAGAAAAAGAAATTGCAACTCAAAAATCACATCGGTACAGATACCAAATACAAGGGCAACTCCAAATATTGTAAAGAAAATTCTGTGACTTGGTCATTTATTGCGACAGTGGAATTGAAAGAATAAGAGAAGAAAGAGACAATGCATTCTGAAAAAAAAAAAAAAGGGTGTTAGAAAACTGCAGAGATTTTATATGGAGTGCATGTTGCCGAAATTAGTGGACAGTCGTATCAGAAGAGGAATGCAAGCCCGAGAGCCACAGTATATACTGCGAGCACAGACAGCTACAAAAAAAAAAAAAAGTAACAGTTGAAAATGGCACATTGTTAATAGTGTTTTATTATTGTGTTATTTATGCAAAATAACCTGTGCTCCTTCTATTATAGTCACTTAAGACAATTGAAATAATCTTGGTAATTTGAAAGTAAATAATATTGTTTACAAAGCACTTGTATTGTGTTCTGTAAATGGTGTTAAAAATATCACTGATGTGGTCAAGCACTGGCTCGGTGAAATTCCCGCCCCTAGTTGGGAAAGCCAACTTGACGCGCGGTGTTACCAGAGCTGAGGATGTATGAAATATGTGCCCGGCCCCACAGCTCTGCGGTGAGCTGATGAAATGAGGGTCGTTTCGTTCTACGGCCTAGGGAACTCTGGTTAACACTCCGTCACACACAATGGCGAGGCTGTAGGCCGCCTCACACGCCTTAATTAAATTACAAATAAAACACTTACGATGTTTGTGGAGTTATTTATTCCTTGCGATTCCTTAATGAACACACACAACTATAGTAAAAAACACTTGGCCTTAATGGCCCAGAACTGCGAGCGACCACGTGGCTTTACAATGTGAAACGCGACTGCACTTAACAATTCTCCGATGTGAATAACGTCGCTCTCCCCTCGGCGATATAACAAATAAAACAATCATTCGGTTTGTGAAGTCTATGCCAATGAGTAAGAGTTCAGCTGAAGATTTCGGCACCGAGGGCCTTTGTGGAGTGAGAGACTTACACATCTTGATGAATTGAAGTGCTGAAGAAAACTGGGAGGAAGTGTGCACCGGCTTCCGCCACCTGAGCGCACCGACGCCATGCGGCGAAACGATGAAGCACAATATACACTAAAACATGATTATGAGATGAAAGTGACATGAATTAAATTAACCTAAGATAACATAATTTTCCCTTATACAAATTCACGATAAAAATGATTATATTCATTCTAAATGTTTACATCATACCAGCCACAGTATTGCCAAGTGTACAATGTCAATTGTCCCTGGCTGTGCCGACTGTCTTCCATTATGACGAAAAATGATATTAATTATATACACTGAATAAATAACACTGAATAAATACCCTGATGCAATTACACTGATGCTATTAATGACACTGAATAAGTTAGAAACACTGATGCAATTGAAACTGATGATATTATGCACACTCTCACTCGTGCCCACAAGCCCGTCGGTGTGGNAAAGTGTGTTTATTTGTCCTTTCACGTCGCATAGGAGCAACAGATCGACGTGATTTTTTGCACAGAGATAGTTGGAGGGCCGGGAAGTGATATAGGCTACTTTTTATCCCAAAAAAATATATCATTATTGGAAAATGAAAAAGTACACAAACGGAGTAACAATGCAACGTCGCAACCGATTGACGTAATTTCGTGCACAGAAATAATTGGAGGGCTGAAAAGTGATATTAGCTACTTTTTATCGCCAGAAAATAACTCAAAAAATATACAAACGATAAAAGTGAATCAAGTCGGAAAAAAGTTTGCCGCCAGCGCGCTCTCTTGCAATGCCACTTAATATTACACTACTTACGCCTTGACCTTATGACGAGACTGTAGGCTGTCTCGTACGCCTGAAATATATTACAAAATTGTGGGTGGTACTACAAGGGGTGTAGCATCCTTTGTGTACCGGAGGACAATGAATCAACACTCACTGAATTTTGTAAAGCTATTTACTGTTCAAGAAGAAGACATGTGAATATTAAAATAAACTGACCCAGCATGTTATTATGTTTTCTTGTAAAAAGTCTCTATATTACATTTCCTGTGACGTGATTGTATTTCACTGGCTACAGTGTTGCCAGGTGGCTGTCTCTTGAAGTGATGGATGTGTCCACCTGGGCAAAGGGGTGTGGGTTGCCATGCTTGATGACTCTTAATACAATAAAACCTACCCCTGTCTGTAGCTTTGAATGAGATGAAGTTGTACGATGGGTATAGAAAAATGCTGCTCATTATTGGTTACACTTTGAGGCACTTAGCACTTTAGCTACGGCTCACAGGCCAGTTGCCATCACCTGGTGGTGTGTTACCTAGTATGTCGTGGCGCGAGCTGCTCGGACGTAACAAACAATGGCCCATGCACCCAATGGCTGTGGCTTTGGGGTAAACACAATTTTCGGATCGCCTACTAATATATTATAAGAGTTATCTCTTGTAATAAACAGAGTAGGATGACCTCTTGAGCCACGTATTACCTGTTGGCAAAAAGGTGCAAGTTATGTTCTTGTCAACTTGCACTACGCACTCTTGACCTGATGTTGCTGGTGCTGCCCGGTGCAGCTGGTGCAGTTGATTTGACTGCGGCAGTCAGAGTGGGCACAAGGAGCGCGTGGATGCGTGGTTCACATCAAAGTCCATGGAAAAGCATGACTGGAAAGAGCCCAGGAAATATGTGTAAGAAAATTTGTATGAAGCGAGAAAGGCCTTGGTCATCTAAAAGACTTAATTTTATTGATGAAGGAAAATACAAACGCAAAAATAAGAAGAAAAATGTCTACGAAACAACTGGTGACATTGAGTTAGGTCCAAATGCTGTAAAACCTGATGAACACAATTTTAGGGAAACTGTAGGAAGAAGCTGGTTCTCTGACGCTATGTTCCACTGGACTGTGTGAGAATACACTGTGGATGCAGGCAAGATGGCAGAGACTAACTGCATCACGATTCGGGGTTATCTGTTGTATGAAGAATGTTACATCTTGCCACAATATTTAAAAAAAATATTGTTTGTGGTACCGAACTGTATTCACCAGCTATTATTTACGGCCGAGTTCACGAAAAAAAAAAGCCATATCCACCTACGAGAAATAGAAGCAGATAACTGTNAGCCATATATACCTACGAGAAATAGAAGCAGATAACTGTAGCACCTTGTGGCGTTTTTGTTTACTCTGAGATACCTTACCTTGGAGCCAGGCCAGATGGAATTTTGGAGAAAGATGTTATTGTTAAGGTAAAGAGTGTGCCATCTTTAGGAAGCATATGCATTCGTGAACCAGTAAAATGTAAGAATCTCTTCATTAAAAAAAAAAAGAAAAAGAAATTGCAACTCAAAAATCACATCGGTACAGATACCAAATACAAGGGCAATTCCAAATATTGTACAGAAAATTCTGTGACGTGGTAATTTATTGCGACAGTGGAATTGAAAGAATAAGAGAAGAAAGAGACAATGCATTCTGGAAAAAAAAGGGCGTTAGAAAACTGCAGAGATGTTATATGGAGTGCATGTTGCCGAAATTAGTGGACAGTCGTATCAGAAGAGGAATGCAAGCCCGAGAGCCACAGTATNTTATATGGAGTGCATGTTGCCGAAATTAGTGGACAGTCGTATCAGAAGAGGAATGCAAGCCCGAGAGCCACAGTATATACTGCGAGCACAGACAGCTACAAAAAAAAAAAAAAGTAACAGTTGAAAATGGCACATTGTTAATAGTGTTTTATTATTGTGTTATTTATGCAAAATAACCTGTGCTCCTTCTATTATAGTCACTTAAGACAATTGAAATAATCTTGGTAATTTGAAAGTAAATAATATTGTTTACAAAGCACTTGTATTGTGTTCTGTAAATGGTGTTAAAAATATCACTGATGTGGTCAAGCACTGGCTCGGTGAAATTCCCGCCCCTAGTTGGGAATNTCTGTAAATGGTGTTAAAAATATCACTGATGTGGTCAAGCACTGGCTCGGTGAAATTCCCGCCCCTAGTTGGGAATGCCAACTTGACGTGCGGTGTTACCAGAGCTGAGGATGTATGAAATATGTGCCCGGCCCCACAGCTCTGCGGTGAGCTGATGAAATGAGGTTCCTTTCGTTCTACGGCCTAGGGAGCTCTGGTTAACACTCCGTCACACACAATGGCGAGGCTGTAGGCCGCCTCACACGCCTTAATTAAATTACAAATAAANCTCTGGTTAACACTCCGTCACACACAATGGCGAGGCTGTAGGCCGCCTCACACGCCTTAATTAAATTACAAATAAAACACTTACGATGTTTGTGGAGTTATTTATTCCTTGCGATTCCTTAATGAACACACACAACTATAGTAAAAAACACTTGGCCTTAATGGCCCAGAACTGCGAGCGACCACGTGGCTTTACAATGTGAAACGCGACTGCACTTAACAATTCTCCGATGTGAATAACGTCGCTCTCCCCTCGGCGATATAACAAATAAAACAATCATTCGGTTTGTGAAGTCTATGCCAATGAGTAAGAGTTCAGCTGAAGATTTCGGCACCGAGGGCCTTTGTGGAGTGAGAGACTTACACATCTTGATGAATTGAAGTGCTGAAGAAAACTGGGAGGAAGTGTGCACCGGCTTCCGCCACCTGAGCGTACCGACGCCATGCGGCGAAACGATGAAGCACAATATACACTAAAAAATGATTATGAGATGAAAGTGACATGAATTAAATTAACCTAAGATAACATAATTTTCCCTTATACAAATTCACAATAAAAATGATTATATTAATTCTAAATGTTTACATCATACCAGCCACAGTATTGCCAAGTGTACAATGTCAATTGTCCCTGGCTGTGGCTGTGCCGACTGTCTTCCATTATGACGAAAAATGATATTAATTATATACACGGAATAAATAACACTGAATAAATACCCTGATGCAATTACACTGATGCTATTAATGACACTGAATAAATTAGAAACAATTATAATTTTTTTTTTTTCCTAACCTACTCTAAAACTAAGTGTTATAAATTAGTCCGCGATAGGAACGGGATTAATGCGTCTCAGGGCTAGCCCCTTACGCTTACAAGGGAAGGAAAATCATGCAAGGAGACGTGCATCGCGGCAAAGAGGGATTGGGTTTCCCATGGCCGCAATTAGGCCATGAAAAACCTCCCTAATGTACTTATAGCTAACTAACTACATCTAGAAGAGAAAGGGAAAAACCGGCACAGTCACCGTAAAAACCCTTTCGACGGAAAAGAATTAAAAATTGTTACATGCATTATAAGAAAATGCTACAGGAGAAAGATAGGTGGGTACCATGCTCTTTATTATTGGGAGAGGAGAAACTAGTAGAGAGGTGGCTGGGATCTTCTTTTCTTAATTGGGGCTGGCTTTGGTTTAACCAGAGTGATGTGGGGCTTCACTCTGGTGGGGGGAGAGCACAACAGGGCTACTCCCCCCCGAATCCCCAGTGGATCCTGAAAACTTAAAAATAAACTGGATTAGTTGTCAGGAGTGCCAGCAGGGCTGGCACAAGCTGACTTTAACAAATCCACGACAAGATGGTAATTTACTGTAAGAAAAGATGGTTAGTTAAAAACCTAAAAAATATATAAACTTAATCCACAAGGATATAAAAATTCCTACTCTTACAAACTAAATTATTAATTATTTAATTATTATTTAATACTAACACTAGTTAGCNCCTACCTTAATAATCGACTAATAAAAAGCAAAGTAGGTACTGAAGCAGATTATGACGGAAAAAAAATACTAGCGTTTAGTGACATCTATGATCTAGTCTTACAGTCATAATTCGTTATACTGCTTATAGATGGCATTTGAAGTCTGTTTTGCGATATTTGTTCGTATTGCAGTATATGGCGCGGGGAATCTCCTAGCCTCCACTTTTAACCCCTATCAGTGTTGCCAACCCTGAAATCTAGCTGACGGTAGAATTTATCAAAAATTTCGGTAGATTTTCCGAAATTATGTTTTAATTTATACATTACATCAAAAAAGTAGGTAAAGGCCAGAATTTGAAAAAAAAAAAAAAATAAAGTTTTAAATCTGTATCAGAATTATTGTAATATCATTTCCATCAAAATCAAATTGACAACACAAGATAACGATAAAATTAAAAAAATAAATTTCAACTAAGAATACGAACAGACTTAATTCAAAACTTCTTAGTATTCATCTACAATCAAATACGGCAATTACCTACCTACCAAACTTGTTCGCGTAATATCTCAAAGCTCATTTTGGAGAATTTCCAAAAATTATACGCGTAAGGAAAAATATACTGTACTGTCAACAGAATAAAAAAAAATACCCTAATATAACTAAGGATGCATTATCATCGGTCGATAAACACGTGAAATTTAAAGAATATATATCATAATTACCTAAAAATTATAATTCCTTACACTACGGTATATTTTGCTACCGTAGTTGTAACCCTACGGTAGGTGGTAGATTTGTGCTGAATACGGGAGATCTACCGTAATTACGGTGTAGTTGGCAACACTGAGCCCTATGGGGATTCCGTTTTTAAACTAAAATAAGCAAATTAGAGGTTATTTGTCTGTATGTGGTGGGCGTTGGTTAGTGCAGTACAGTTTTCCAGTCAGATAGGGACACAATTGTTTGTTTATTGCGGTCAATTGAAGATTGATTGATTTTACGACGGATATACGGACTTTCTTTAGCAAAAAAAGAAGAGTAGAAAAAGAAATTGACCACGAAGAACCTCATTCCTCACAACAGATGGAAGCACAGGATTCAACAGCTACTTCTAGCCGTATGGAAACAGGTACGGTGAAACATGTTGGTAATGCTAACTATGGTATTCCTTCTGATATTGCACAAATCGGAGAACCTATAAAGCAGGTGATTTTAGACACATATCCAAAAGATAATAACAGCAGGGCCTTTGTAGTGGACTGGTTCAAGCGATATAAATGGTTGCAGTATTCTGTCGCGAAAGATGCTGCTTTTTGCTATCCTTGCCAGCAATTTTTACCACATGGAAGCAAACAGACTTCGTACACATCTACAGGATTTAAAAACTGGAAAAATGCCACTGATTCAAAAACTGGTTTTCCAAAGCATGAAAAATCCATTCCTCATCTACAAGCCATGGCGATGTGGCAGGAAAAATTACATAGATTATCAACAACTAGCAGTGTTTCAACGTTAATACATCAAAAAGCATTAGAACAAAACAGGTATTACGTGAAGTCTATTATTGAAGTAATACAATTTCTCGTTGTCAATGAACTAGCTTTGCGTGGAAATTATATTTTGGAGGAAGAAAAAGAACAAGGATTATTTCAGAATTTGTTTGAATATACGTGCATGAAAGATCCCAATTTGAAGGAGGCTCTCATTCATATACCACAAAATGCAACATATCGTTCACCTGAAATTCAAAATCAAATAATTCAAGCAATGGTTCAAGTAGTACGAAATTCCATTGTTAAAGATATTAAGGAATCTGACGTGAACTGGTTTACTTTAATGGAAGATGGGACGAAAGATAAAAATAATCGTGAAAATATTGCAATAGCAATACGTTATGTTAAGGATGGAACTGTCAATGAGTCGTTGCTGACAGTTACAACTACTGTAAACCTTGATGCAGCCACTTTTACGGAATTAACGTTAAATACCCTTACGGAAAATAACATTGACCTCTCTCGTATGCTAAGCCAATGCTATGATGGAGCAAGTGTAATGAGTGGGAAAGTTTCGGGAGTTGCCACCAGAATAGAAAATAAATTGGGCCGAAATATTCCTTACGTCCATTGCTATAACCATCGCTTGCATTTGATAGTCATCAGGACTATCTCGGAAATGACTTACATTCGATTATTTTTTGATCAATGCATCATGTTGCACGAATTCTTTCACCATGGCAAAATAGCCGCCTTGTATGATGGAAAAAGGATTGGCCGGCTTCTCGAACAGCGTTGGTCAGGACACTTGGCGGTTACAAAAGTTGTGAACGAGAATTTTTTATCGATTTTGAAGACTTTAGATGAAATTAAAAATAACAGATTTAACGGTGACTTCGTCGCTAAAAGTGTCGGCATTAAAAAAGTCATGCTTAACTTAGAATTCCGAATGGCCATGGTTGTAGCCAACAAAATCTTATCCATGCTTCAGCCTGCAGATGCAGCTTTACAAGCGCGAAGTGCAGGGTTGAAAGACGCCATAACAATCATAAAGTGCGTCCAAAATGAAATAATTAAGCTGAGAACTGATGAAATGTATCATCAAATTTTGGAAGAAGCTAAGTCTAAGACAAGCGGCGATTCCGAAAACCAGATTCAGAAGAGACAAATCAAAAAATCAAACCGGATGGATGATTACTTGACGTATGCTCCTTCCTGTTCCTCTGCGAGTCAAAATATAGAAGACCAGAATGATCAGCCATTTAAATCAGAATATTTTGAAACGTTAGATATACTAATTGCTGAATTGCAAAGAAGATTTTCGGACAATGATGACCTACTAAATTCAATAGCTAATCTCGATGAGTTGGATTTAGACAAAATGGTACCTCTAAAAAATATAGGTAAGTGTGAGAAAATTAAAGAAAACTACATTTCTGCCTGTATTGTATTAGTGTCATTTCATGTCACATTCATAATATCTACTAATTTTCAGGTCTAACAATACCATCAAGGGAAGAGGCTTCTGTGGTCAAAGATTATTTGAGTCGTCGCGACGATAAAATGGAAAACACATTGCGAGTTTTATACAGGCAGCGAGAGGCTTTCAAAGATACATATGAACTTTTTGCATCTGTGGCGACCATAGGATGTAGCACTGCTGTGTGCGAATCTACATTTTCAACTTTGACTGCAATCAATAGGCCTCAGAGGCTATCAATGGGTCACGAAAGAATGGCAGGCATGGTATTCCTGGCCTTTGAAAAGAAAAGAACCAAGTCAGTTGACCTGAATGAAGTCCTTCGCATTTTTAATAATATGGCAAATCGAAGAATTCAGCTGTTTTAAGGAAGGGCTTTTTATTGTTATATTGAATTTGTTTGAATATGATTGGAGAAATAATAATATAAATCGGAGTAAATAACTTTTTTATATATTTATACAGGGTGTAACAAAATTCCATTAAATGCCGAATGGGGGTCATTCCACCCATCAATACGAACAACTTTTACAATGGGACCAACTTCGAAATCGCAATTTAAGGGAATTTTGTTACATTCTGTATAAAACCACGACGATTACTTAAGTATTAACCTGACTCACACAATATGTTACAAGTCAAGAAAGCCAAAAATCGATTGACCACATAGAAATCGGAATAAATTCCGTTTTTTATGATTGACCAGAACAGATCAAGTAACATTTATACTTCCGCCCTACCTGTAACCACAGCTGCCCTACCTTAAATTCAAGTCTAGCTACGGCCCTGTGTGGTGTGTCAGGTGTGTGGACCTGACTGCGGCAGTCAGAGTGGGCACAAATGAGCTCGTGAACGCGCAGCGGTTCATGTCATCACTTTATAATTAACATATATTGTTATTGATGTTGTAAAACTGCTGCCTTGCCCAAAAGTAATGTTTAAACATAAACTTCAATGTAAGTATGTGTATATACATATATGTGTGTGTATATATAGACACACACACACCTGGAGGTTTTTTATTTACATATACACACATGTATATACATTTTTATTGTATCGTCCTCCTGCTTTTCCCCTGTTGTTTTGTAAAGCTTTCATCTTTTCCTCTGTGTACATTTCATTTTCATGTTTGAGACATTTTTATTACCGGTCACTAGTACTTTGTTTTCAAATACAAATATCATGCTAGTGGTATCTGGGCAGTCACTTAATTGAACTCGTACGAAAACCCATTCTCAATGAAATCAAAATTAATGTGGCTGTGTCAAAGTCTGTAAAGTTCCCATTAGAGTATGGTCAATGCCAAAATCTTCCGTACAGTTCAAATGAATCATTTACCAAACCTCCACATCGATCGTTTCTGTAAAGCCTGCAGAAAATGATATATTGGACATTTTCAATACATACTACACTCCTCATGCATAAAATTTTATATAAAAAATTCGGACTTTGGTTGGCTCGAAATTGAAGTTTGGATATAGAAAAATAGCAATTACCCTCATAGAGGTTTTTTTTTGTTCCATGACCATATTTTATTAGTTATACTCACTTTGGATGTAGAAGATTTATCTTCTAGTATGCTGACACAGTTGCCCTGTTTTGACAATCATTTCTGTTCAACCAACTGGGATTTGACTGAGTAATACCACTTTAAAAGTAATACTGAACAGTTGTGAAATTATATACGTTAACATTGGAGTTGAACAGCAAACTGGTACGTTGCCTTTTTGTAACAGCTATTCTTATTGTACAACGAAGAAACATCGAAATAAATACCGGGAGTTGTGTTATACATTTTAATTTATTGGTAGTTCATTGAAATAAATATTAAGATTTATAACAATTGCAAAAATTATGATCGACGTATTATAATTACTTTATGGAAAACGATATTGTAGTGATGTTTTCATGTTTATCGCTCGTCCTTTTTTCCATACTTCAACCAATCGCCTTTCCGGATCGAGTGCAGGCCACACGCCATCCGCTATACTAGTTTGCTCTACATTCGCTCTTGTTTACGCTTTGGTGTCGGTTGAAAACTCTAGTCTAAAAGTGCATTTGGTATATGTCAGCCTATTGTTCCGTGTTTACTTCTTTTTGTCTCGAATGGTGAGTCCATTCCCAGTCTGGGTGACCTGAAATAGTTGTTTGAACAGAGTGAGTATTTTTGTGTAGCCATAATTGACTTCAAATGGCTATATTTGACATATTACAGACGATACGATTAAAAAACATATGCATCTATCCAAGAAGAAAGTCTCTTTAAAAAAAGTCATATATTTTAATCTGTTAAAGCCACGTTTACACCATGCCACAATTTAACTACATCATGCTATTAATTTATTTTGTAACATAATTTATGATGATCTTAATTATGTCAAACAGTAGTTCGTAATTTCTTTATCGTTTGAACACATTTTGCAATGCGTTTCCTAAGTTAGGCTATAACTTATTCTTTTTAACATTATTATTTTGTTAACGTAACTGCATACTTGACAACCAAAAATATCAAAGTTTACTTGTGATGATGTATGGTTTTATATTATATACATCAGTGTTGTCAAAACATATTATACACATATTTTTATAGATGCAGTAGCTAGCAATGTAGCCAATATGAATTAATAAGGATTTTTAATATTCAAATATTTTCGCAGCTATACTGCTATTCTTTGTAACTATTGTACTTGGAGAATAGACAAACTTTTAATATTGCATCATGTTTATACTTTTTTTTTCAGTAAATATTGGGTTTGGTGTCTGCCGCCTGGAGGAATGGTGTCTGCTAGAGGCAGGGGTACTAAATAAGGGCGACATGCCCGTTTGCGTCTCGCTTTTGCCCCTGCAATGTCCTGTTCTTTGTTTAATTTCCTTGGCGTCGTGTATTTCGTTCGCTAGGTAGTTGAAGATGTAGATGAACGTATTCAACGAACCACCAAAGGCCCCTCTGGGCGACGAACTGGTAGAATCGCGTGGAGTACACCGGGGTGGCCCAGATAAAAGAGAATAACAGTCACAGTTCTGGTTTTCATTCATTAATTGAAGTATAGACGTATTGCCTCGGTACCCATAGTGTAATTCTGCTCGTTATTCGATTAACTCGTATTCTGTTAGCATGCTCGCGGTGCTCTCATTATTCGTTCAATCCCTGAACTAACATGTTTATTGGCTTGGAAATGTTATTAGAGAAACCTAAAAAAAAGTAGCTTTTGGCTAAAACTAATTTTGTGCGACATGAAGTATAATTATGTGTTCCTTATACAAAGCCGTTCGTAAATGATTAAGTTTTTTATTTTCTGCAATTAAAATAAACTTTATTTTTATAAGATTTTATTTTCTTTCATTTTTAGTTTGCTCGTGCGTATTGGATTATTTCCCTAATAGCTATTTGCCAACATGAACATACCTCCCATTGAAGACCTGTAGAAGTCTATGAGTACTCACACTATTATCCCCCAGTTGATATTGATTAATTCCTCGCATTGTAATTAAAGTGCACTAACTCCGGGCTATGTTCTCCAATCGGCTGTTGCCCTAAGCAGCCCCAAATATAATTTTTTTATATATTATTATGGCGATAATTTACTACCTGTATAAAATTAAAATGTTAAGTTAAAATAAAAAGAACAACATTTTCTAATTTCTGACATTACTAAGCCATTATTGACCCATATATAAGTATAAAAAATATAAACTAATGCAGTTTTACCATAAATAAGGGTACTCCATACTCCACCTACAATGTATATTACCAATTCAAAACTTTGGGTAAATAATTGTGTAAATACTGTATAGTATAAGTTTTGGTTTTATTAAACTTAGCTTTAATTGCAATTTTTCTAATGTGGAAAGGTCAAAGGAAATAAATAGTGAAAACTTCTCGTAAAATAATAAATAAGACCATGGGCCACTACTGTTTGAATGTGTATCGTTTGACAGGTAGCTCATAGCTTCCTGCAACTAGCAATAAAAAAAAACTCAATTTAGCTCGGTTACATGCTCCTCATTTTTATTAATATAACTTAGAAAGGACGATTTAAATAGAACACAATTCGCTTATTGTAGTGTATCAAATCAATCACACCATTGGCTCAACTAAATCTAGCAGCATAGTCAGTCACAGTGCTTTCCTTTCTGAAGTATGAGGTTATAAATATATATATATATATATNACATTTATACTTCCGCCCTACCTGTAACCACAGCTGCCCTACCTTAAATTCAAGTCTAGCTACGGCCCTGTGTGGTGTGTCAGGTGTGTGGACCTGACTGCGGCAGTCAGAGTGGGCACAAATGAGCTCGTGAACGCGCAGCGGTTCATGTCATCACTTTATAATTAACATATATTGTTATTGATGTTGTAAAACTGCTGCCTTGCCCAAAAGTAATGTTTAAACATAAACTTCAATGTAAGTATGTGTATATACATATATGTGTGTGTATATATAGNCTTGCCCAAAAGTAATGTTTAAACATAAACTTCAATGTAAGTATGTGTATATACATATATGTGTGTGTATATATAGACACACACACACCTGGAGGTTTTTTATTTACATATACACACATGTATATACATTTTTATTGTATCGTNTATATATAGACACACACACACCTGGAGGTTTTTTATTTACATATACACACATGTATATACATTTTTATTGTATCGTCCTCCTGCTTTTCCCCTGTTGTTTTGTAAAGCTTTCATCTTTTCCTCTGTGTACATTTCATTTTCATGTTTGAGACATTTTTATTACCGGTCACTAGTACTTTGTTTTCAAATACAAATATCATGCTAGTGGTACCTGGGCAGTCACTTAATTGAACTCGTACGAAAACCCATTCTCAATGAAATCAAAATTAATGTGGCTGTGTCAAAGTCTGTAAAGTTCCCATTAGAGTATGGTCAATGCCAAAATCTTCCGTACAGTTCAAATGAATCATTTACCAAACCTCCACATCGATCGTTTCTGTAAAGCCTGCAGAAAATANAAATCTTCCGTACAGTTCAAATGAATCATTTACCAAACCTCCACATCGATCGTTTCTGTAAAGCCTGCAGAAAATAATATATTGGACATTTTCAATACATACTACACTCCTCATGCATAAATTTTTATATAAAAAATTCGGACTTTGGTTGGCTCGAAATTGAAGTTTGGATATAGAAAAATAGCAATTACCCTCATAGAGGTTTTTTTTTGTTCCATGACCATATTTTATTAGTTATACTCACTCTGGATGTAGAAGATTTATCTTCTAGTATGCTGACACAGTTGCCCTGTTTTGACAATCATTTCTGTTCAACCAACCGGGATTTGACTGAGTAATACCACTTTAAAAGTAATACTGAACAGTTGTGAAATTATATACGTTAACATTGGAGTTGAACAGCAAACTGGTACGTTGACTTTTTGTAACAGCTATTCTTATTGTACAACGAAGAAACATCGAAATAAATACCGGGAGTTGTGTTATACGTTTTAATTTATTGGTAGTTCATTGAAATAAATATTAAGATTTATAACAATTGCAAAAATTATGATCGACGTATTATNTTTTAATTTATTGGTAGTTCATTGAAATAAATATTAAGATTTATAACAATTGCAAAAATTATGATCGACGTATTATAATTACTTTATGGAAAACGATATTGTAGTGATGTTTTCATGTTTATCGCTCGTCCTTTTTTCCATACTTCAACCAATCGCCTTTCCGGATCGAGTGCAGGCCACACACCATCCGCTATACTAGTTTGCTCTACATTCGCTCTTGTTTACGCTTTGGTGTCGGTTGAAAACTCTAGTCTAAAAGTGCATTTGGTATATGTCAGCCTATTGTTCCGTGTTTACTTCTTTTTGTCTCGAATGGTGAGTCCATTCCCAGTCTGGGTGACCTGAAATAGTTGTTTGAACAGAGTGAGTATTTTTGTGTAGCCATAATTGACTTCAAATGGCTATATTNCTGGGTGACCTGAAATAGTTGTTTGAACAGAGTGAGTATTTTTGTGTAGCCATAATTGACTTCAAATGGCTATATTCAACATATTACAGACGATACAATTAAAAAACATATGCATCTATCCAAGAAGAAAGTCTCTTTAAAAAAAGTCATATATTTTAATCCGTTAAAGCCACGTTTACACCATGCCACAATTTAACTACATCATGCTATTAATCTATTTTGTAACATAATTTATGATGATCTTAATTATGTCAAACAGTAGTTCGTAATTTCTTTATCGTTTGAACACATNTATTTTGTAACATAATTTATGATGATCTTAATTATGTCAAACAGTAGTTCGTAATTTCTTTATCGTTTGAACACATTTTGCAATGCGTTTCCTAAGTTAGGCTATAACTTATTCTTTTTAACATTATTATTTTGTTAACGTAACTGCATACTTGACAACCAAAAATATCAAAGTTTACTTGTGATGATGTATGGTTTTATATTATATACATCAGTGTTGTCAAAACATATTATACACATATTTTTATAGATGCAGTAGCTAGCAATGTAGCCAATATGAATTAATAAGGATTTTTAATATTCAAATATTTTCGCAGCTATACTGCTATTCTTTGTAACTATTNGTAGCCAATATGAATTAATAAGGATTTTTAATATTCAAATATTTTCGCAGCTATACTGCTATTCTTTGTAACTATTGTACTTGGAGAATAGACAAACTTTTAATATTGCATCATGTTTATACTTTTTTTTTCAGTAAATATTGGGTTTGGTGTCTGCCGCCTGGAGGAATGGTGTCTGCTAGAGGCAGGGGTACTAAATAAGGGCGACATGCCCGTTTGCGTCTCGCTTTTGCCCCTGCAATGTCCTGTTCTTTGTTTAATTTCCTTGGCGTCGTGTATTTCGTTCGCTAGGTAGTTGAAGATGTAGACGAACGTATTCAACGAACCACCAAAGGCCCCTCTGGGCGACGAACTGGTAGAATCGCGTGGAGTACACCGGGGTGGCCCAGATAAAAGAGAATAACAGTCACAGTTCTGGTTTTCATTCATTAATTGAAGTATAGACGTATTGCCTCGGTACCCATAGTGTAATTCTGCTCGTTATTCGATTAACTCGTATTCTGTTAGCATGCTCGCGGTGCTCTCATTATTCGTTCAATCCCTGAACTAACATGTTTATTGGCTTGGAAATGTTATTAGAGAAACCTAAAAAAAAGTAGCTTTTGGCTAAAACTAATTTTGTGCGACATGAAGTATAATTATGTGTTCCTTATACAAAGCCGTTCGTAAATGATTAAGTTTTTTATTTTCTGCAATTAAAATAAACTTTATTTTTATAAGATTTTATTTTCTTTCATTTTTAGTTTGCTCGTGCGTATTGGATTATTTCCCTAATAGCTATTTGCCAACATGAACATACCTCCCATTGAAGACCTGTAGAAGTCTATGAGTACTCACACTATTATCCCCCAGTTGATATTGATTAATTCCTCGCATTGTAATTAAAGTGCACTAACTCCGGGCTATGTTCTCCAATCGGCTGTTGCCCTAAGCAGCCCCAAATATAATTTTTTTATATATTATTATGGCGATAATTTACTACCTGTATAAAATTAAAATGTTAAGTTAAAATAAAAAGAACAACATTTTCTAATTTCTGACATTACTAAGCCATTATTGACCCATATATAAGTATAAAAAATATAAACTAATGCAGTTTTACCNCACAATTCGCTTATTGTAATATATCAAATCAATCACACCGGTCACACCGCTTTCCTATCTGATGTATGAGATTATGTATATAATAGCTAGTTCTTAAACTCGACAGGGTTACAGCTACTGGGTAAGTTCTGAGACTTCTGGAAATACTCTCGGTTAGCAGGTAGGGCAAGTTGTGCCGGTGACAAGCATGGAAGTGTGGTACGAATGAATGAAAGCTCTTTGTGTTGTCCTCTGGGGGTAAGCTGGATTTTCCCTCTAACCCCCTCGTTTTCTCAGGGTTCACTTTCCGTCTTGAGCGACCCGGCAGGCGTGAAAGTGGAGGGCATGTTTTGTGGTCGTCATCTCTCGTCGGAAAGCTGAAGTATCTCAAGAGTTTTTCCAGCTTTACTTCCAAGTCTCGTGAACAGGAGCTACACTAACGAATTTTGCCTATGGTGACTCATGGGTCCCTTAGCCTTAACCTGCCTAGCAAGAAGCATACATCGTGCAGAGAGGAAGGAGAAAAAGGAGTGCTTGACTGGCTGAGAGATAATGGTACAAAGTGTGATGGAAGACAAATAATTACAAAACACTGAAGCAAAATTAATAACATTTTATTATATTTTACTACAATACAGCTGAATCATTACCAAACAACCAAAAATACTAATTTATCATACAGCCATGCGCAAACTTAAGCTTACTCTATTACAAAAATAAAAATTATCGAGTACAGTACAACTTTTAAAAAATACAACTAGTACTCGGAGCACCAAAAATCTTTGAATTATGCAATATATTAAACAGCTCCAATATATTAGAAGTGGCAAAAATGTATTAAAATTGTTAAAGAATTTAATCACCAAAATATACGTTTAAATTGTATTATTTTTTAGTACCCTTTTAAATTATAATTACAACAGGAAGGGGGGCAACCACTGTGGCCCATCAAAGCCTCCAATCCTATAAAAAAACTTTTTAAATTGACAATAAAATAAGTTAAGGCTTGAGGCAGTTTTGTAAGAACGTTCAGAGTCTTAAAAAAATCACATAGTATGGCGACACAACAAAATTTAGAAATTGATGGCACTACTGCACACCCAAGCAACCACACACACATGGCACTCACAAATTACCAACACTTTTAAAACCGTACTGCAAAAACACTGACGTATCCCACGATTCACCGTTAAATGCCGTATCGCTCTCAATCAATTTCAGCTAAATTTGTAAGCTTAACATTGTTGTCGTTGAATTCATCCCATCTGGATATGGTTATGTGCACACCATCCAAAGCATAACAAGCATCCAAGGAGGCGTTAGAGTATGCATTAAAGTAAGACGAAGTACGGCCGTGCAAGGTCTTAAATAAACTACGATCTCCAATCAGAAATTAAAACCCACGCACGACGGAGGGTGAAGGATGGGTAGGTNCAAGGTCTTAAATAAACTACGATCTCCAATCAGAAATTAAAACCCACGCACGACGGAGGGTGAAGGATGGGTAGGTTGTGAGAACGAAGGAGTGGTTTTTAGCCAAGCAAAGAGGACACGGGAAGCTGAAGGTATAGATGGCGTTAACAAACGTAACGCAACTGTGTTGACGGCACAAAAGAAAGTTCTTTATGTATAATTCTACACGATGGTGCTAGCTACGATAATGTACAATTCTGATGCGACGTGACTGTGGCACTCGAAAGTACTTAATAGGAGCTGTATTTAAGCGGACACGATGCCTTGAAACATACATTTATATAGCCATGGAGGTATGAATAACCATAGATTATATATATATTTGTTATATGGGAATAACTATTCCTTCTGTTTGTGTTGCTTTGAAATTTGCTGATTTTATAACATCCATGGTGAGAAGACTGAATTTGTTTACTTGTTGTGTTTATTTAGTAAAGGATTAACAGGTACTGGAATGGCATATAATTATCAAGGAAATCCACCTCTCCCGCCACGTTCCTTGAGTACGGGTTACTTGAATATTTAGTTGTTAAAGTTATGTGGTTTGTGGCTATTGTGCATGTTTGTGGACAATAATAATAAGTGTCAGTGCCATATTGTTTTTCGATGTTCGCATAGTTGTGAGTGGTACTAAAAGTTAAATTTAAGTGTAATTTTGCGTGAGACCCTTTACCGCTGCTTGTAGGTATTCTGATCTTAAGCGTGCATGCTCCAGTGAGTAGTATTTATTTGGTTAGTGATTAATTCTGTGAGGCTACTTTATAATAAATCGGGGCGTACAAGAATTAAAGAATTATCGTNTTTATTTGGTTAGTGATTAATTCTGTGAGGCTACTTTATAATAAATCGGGGCGTACAAGAATTAAAGAATTATCGTAGTAGAAGGGTATGCTTTTATCATATTGACAATTTAAGTTTCAAAATGCCATATGTAGCAAGAAATTGCTCAGAATAATGAAATGCAAAAATTTTATACCAAAAAAATATAAAAAGAAAGGCCCTATCNATGTAGCAAGAAATTGCTCAGAATAATGAAATGCAAAAATTTTATACCAAAAAAATATAAAAAGAAAGGCCCTATCAAAGGGAATACAATTATTAGAATATTTCAAAACCACATTCACAAGTATATGTGGTACAGATAGAACTAGTGTTTAGGTTACTAACTGTCTTCCAAAATACAACCACACAAACCAGCTCCAGTAAGCTACTTAGATGCAGATCTGTCACATTCATCTACCCGGAGAATGAGTAATAGCGAATGTACGACTACATGCATTTACCTGCTTCATACAAACTAGGTAACTAAATGCATTTACCCTCTTTATATTCAGTTTGTAAATAAGTGTAGTTCTCCATGATTGCTATCACTTACGTTCTGGGAAGCAGAGGAGTGGAGATTTGTCTGAATTAATTCTGAAGCTAGTTAGTATAATGCATTTAGAATTTGGCCTGGATAAAATTAACAACAAAATGAAATCTTTTTGAAAGTTATCAGCGGTCCTTTAANAATGCATTTAGAATTTGGCCTGGATAAAATTAACAACAAAATGAAATCTTTTTGAAAGTTATCAGCGGTCCTTTAATGATATCCAGAAAATTCCAAAATTTCTCATTCGTGGCAAATCCACCATCTTAAAAAAACTTTTAATTTTATGTGTGAAACCACTAATTCCAGTATTTTACTATGGTTGTGGTGCACATTATCTAATAGCGTGGGTGGCCACAAATGGATAGTGAAAAAGGATGACCCCAAGAAAACCTTTATGACTTCTGTCGNAATGCATTTAGAATTTGGCCTGGATAAAATTAACAACAAAATGAAATCTTTTTGAAAGTTATCAGCGGTCCTTTAGTGATATCCAGAAAATTCCAAAATTTCTCATTCGTGGCAAATCCACCATCTTAAAAAAACTTTTAATTTTATGTGTGAAACCACTAATTCCAGTATTTTACTATGGTTGTGGTGCACGTNAATTTCTCATTCGTGGCAAATCCACCATCTTAAAAAAACTTTTAATTTTATGTGTGAAACCACTAATTCCAGTATTTTACTATGGTTGTGGTGCACGTTATCTAATAGCGTGGGTGGCCACAAATGGATAGTGAAAAAGGATGACCCCAAGAAAACCTTTATGACTTCTGTCGTATTTAAACAAAACAAGCAAATGACTTATGCGGCGACCACAAGGGGGCAGGGGAGAAGGCGAGAGCCATGCTGTTCTAAAATTAGCTTGCCCAGTAAGCTTGAATTCTCACAATTATAAGAGACACTGAACCTATATAGGCAAAGGATAACGTAGACACACCATTAGTGGTGATTGAAGGAACCCTGACGGAGCAGCGATAGGTCCAGGAAATTCTGCGATCATGTGTGCTCCCGTTTCTGGTGCAGTTTGACAGCCCCATTTTCCATCAGAATATTGCCAGGCCTCACATAGCACTGGTATCTCTGGCCTGCCTGCGTGGTGTCAACATGCTTCCTTGGCCAGCATGGTCCCGAAACCTCTTGCCCATCAAGAATGTGTGGGACCAGATTGGACGGCAAATTTGGCCAGCAGCAACTACATTAGATTTGTAGGGTTGGTTGCAACAGCTGTGGCAGGATCTTCCTCACTAGACCATCCAACTCTGTATGCCTCCATGCCTGACCATATCTTAGCCTGTCCATATCTTAGCTAAGGGGGTTTTAACACCGTACTTAGTGCATCCTGCAAGTGTTGGTTCCCTGCAATACATGCTTGGTGTGTTACAATATTTTGATGTTTTCTGTATACATTTTACTATGTCCTATGCCTGTACCCACTTACATGCCCCTGCAATGGCACCTTCAGGGTGATCATTTTTTTTGAAAGTGATTGTACCTTTTGCAACAATGTAGCAGTTTTTACTGAAAAAGTAATGAAATACTTTCTTAATTCATGTTTGGGAAATAAAATACTATATTCAGTGAAGATGCTTATTAAACATTTTTACAGAAATTATTCACAGAACACAAATTGTCATTGTTGCTAAATTTTCATATGTAAACTACTATAGTATATTTGCGGTTTCTTCGCACTTTTTGAATTGAACCTTAGAAAAATCACCCCATGTATGTCGTGTTTGGTTGTTTCCTTAATATGTCCTGTATCACAAGCATTTTATACTCGTAGTAACATAAACGTGCCTTATTTCTGGTTAAATTGAATGTTTAATTTTATTTAGTGTATAAATTATAATATTTCATTTATGACTAATATGAATAAAAACAGATAGAAAATAGTTGTTATGCAAAATGTAATTGAACTAAGTGCGCACTAAAGCGGTGTGTAGTCTCTTTGGTGCAATTGAACTAAGTGCGCACTAAAGCGGTGTGTAGTCTCTTTGGTGCAATTGAACTAAGTGCGCACTAAAGCGGTGTGTAGTCTCTTTGGTGCAATTGAACTAAGTGCGCACTAAAGCGGTGTGTAGTCTCTTTGGTGCAATTGAACTAAGTGCGCACTAAAGCAGTGTGTAGTCTCTTTGGTGCAATTGAACTAAGTGCGCACTAAAGCGGTGTGTAGTCTCTTTGGTGCAATTGAACTAAGTGCGCACTAAAGCAGTGTGTAGTCTCTTTGGTGTAATTTTTCCAGACTTAGTAAAGCTTTGTTTGGATGAGGCAGGCGAATATCCTGGAAGTAGAACTTAAGTAAGGCTTCAGAAAAGTTGCTCTAGAGGTAAAGTTATTACNATGAGGCAGGCGAATATCCTGGAAGTAGAACTTAAGTAAGGCTTCAGAAAAGTTGCTCTAGAGGTAAAGTTATTACTGCCGTTTTTTGGTGCATGTATTTTATAATTTTTTGATACAACAAATCAAATTTGAAATAGTTAATGTCATTTATAATCCTAAATTGGTGTTATAACAACTGAAATTACCAGAATATCAACCCAAGTTTTCACACCTTGTATTCCAGCTGTTGGTCCACAAGTATGACATTGGATTTTTGGGTGTATAATAGGTTCATTTGGAATGTATAATACAACATTTTACACGAGTTTGGTGTGTGTAATGCTCTAAGTCAATGCATATCAAGTGAAATTTGCCCCAATTTGAGAAAGGGTTGCATGTCTGTCATGTTTAATGATTCTCGTCAGTCGTTTGTCCCGTTCGTTCACAATCTTTTTCCGGCTGCAGCGGTGTCGAAGATTTGATGTTTTACTGGATTCTCGATATTCACGGTAGACTCGTAAAATGGTCGTACCCAAAAATCCAAATTTTATTGCTACCTCGGAGATGCTATGTCTCATCTCTCGTGCGCCGACTATAACACCATTAAAATCACTTAAATCTTTATAACCTGCCATTGTAGCAGCAGTAACCAATCTAGCAACTTTGCCAGATGCTTGTTTTCTTATATAGGTGTTGCCGACCGCATCACATTACTCTGATTGGTTCCATACCTCTGTTATTTGCATACGCACGTCTATACCAGTTTTTTTGGCTCTCCAGTGTGTGTATACATGCATGTAAATACATATGTATATACACATAAATACACACACTCATATATATAAATATATATAAATATATATAAATACATAAATACACACACACATATATAAATATATATAAACATAATTTTCCACCTTCAGCAATGTAGGTAATGTTTAGGCGTCATATTCTCTTTTTACAGGAGTATAATTTTTTTTCAGTGGAATTCATTTTGCATTTGGGGCTCGAATCATCTTTTACATACGTACATGTGGTAAGGTACAGAATCAAGAAAAAAAAACACATATCATTATTTTAAAACATTTACATACATTTGTTTAGCATTCTTTAACAAATACAGTAGGATCTGTCACCTTCTCTACACTATTTGTCACTGTGTTCCAGCAATAGGAAAGATCTGTGGAGATCAGAGTAGGCACCTCATTAAATTTTTAATTACTATATAATATATGATTGCAATGGAAACACATAACCTGTTTTATTTAATAATAAGGAAATATTTACTAATTTAGATAAACTTCCTATAAAAGTTCATCCAGGGTCACCCATGAGCGCAATTATTGTGTCCAACAGTTCCTAAAGTTTTTTTTTAAAATAACCTCATTATAATTTATGGTGGTGCAAACAACGTTTATTCTAGTGATTCATACTCAGCACTTTCATATTTGAATGCTCTCATTCAGACAGTGTCCAACACCAATGTCTTGGCTATGTCAATGCCACACGATCATCTAGCAGAGTCATGTGTCGATGTAGCAATTGAAAAACGCTATAGAAAACTAGTTAAAATTTGTAAACACTTTAACTTTGTACAACTTGTTAATCCAATGTAAGAAATATCTCCTTTCATGAACCATGGTCAGCACTTAAGCCATATAGGAAACCATTTTGTGGGTGAACTTCTAAAGGACACAATACTTAGTCAGAGCCATACGAAGAAAGGTCACAATTCTCATTTGGCAATACCTTGTGAATACCCTAGTGTTATTACTTAATCAGTTAGCCAAGGCCATTTTTTAGAGCAGAGAAGTGTGCAGAAGTTGATAATTTACAAGTTGTTCATTCTCTAGATAAGCATAAGCATATCACAAACTCTAAACAAACATGTACAACTACTAATGCACTTAACCATTCTGCACCAGAATATATATGGTATTCGAGGTAAAGTAAATAGTTTTGTTAAGGCTATAGAATTATAGAATTTTGAACACAATTGTAGATCCAGTGTTAATGTTATTTGCTTAACAGAGCATTTTCTAAGACATTATGAAACAAGCCAAATCCATATCTCAGGTTTTGA
This sequence comes from Clitarchus hookeri, assembly GCA_002778355.1. Classification (NCBI taxonomy): domain Eukaryota; kingdom Metazoa; phylum Arthropoda; class Insecta; order Phasmatodea; family Phasmatidae; genus Clitarchus; species Clitarchus hookeri. Next base: position 352,825 of record NQII01000769.1, read on the forward strand.
CTTTCATCATTCTACTGCAGAAGTAAGTTTGCAGGAGGAGGCGTCTGTATTTTCACACAACAAAATTTTGATTGTGATTCCATTAATATTATATATATGTATGTGAAAAAAGATATGGAAAGTGCTGCTGTTCTTTTAAAACTGGGAATAAATAATCTTTTAATATTAACTGTACATAGATCTCTTTCAGAAAACTTTGCATTCTTTTTAAATCAATTATATTCACTTAAGAAAGTATTACAATCCAAAGAATGAGATAATTATTTGCAGTGACATCAATATTGACAACTTAGTTGATAGCTAACATAAACATAACTTAAGTATAGTCGGTTCATGACAGGAAGAGACTTTCTTGAAGCCCTGCTAAAGATCTACTTTCAAGCACATTTCGTATCCTTCCGCCAAAGGTAAACAAACAACATTGCCATGTGACTGTCACATGGCAATGTTTACATTCCACTGTGTGTGTGTGTGTGTGTACATGTGTTCGTACATGCACGTACCCATTATAAACGTCATGCATATATTATTAATGGATATTCCACAAGAGTAAAGTTTTTAATCTTGAGAATTTCACACAAAAGAATATGCGATGCCAGCAAAAAACATTTCATTCTATAAACCTAAAATGTGAGTATTTTGATGAATCAATAGTTGTTGTCTATTTACAATCAATTGTTAGTGACTTTCGATAAATTCCCGTACATCGAAGGCAAGATCATCAGTATTGATCGAAATCGCTTCAGACGTTAAAATGGCGTGGTGGTAGACTTAGTCGGATGTTTTGCGCAATTGTAAAACGTTATTTAAAAATGGTTGTTACTGTTTTCGACAGTACGGCAGAGTTTGCGAGTGAAGGATTCTACGTCTTTGACAAAGTGAAAACAATTCTTATGTGCAAATACTGCAACGTTAGAATAGAGTGGCAAAGGAAATACACGTGCACGAAACACATAAAAACAAAAGAAATCAGTACAACGAGAAAGTGAGCACAAATTAAAATCATACGTTATTAAAAAACCAATTAATAAAGAGCGGATGTTAGTGAAACAAGACAAATAAATGAATTATTATTGGTTAAACAAGATAATTGCACAAATTCTCTGGCACATGTGTCAACCACACCCTGCCAACAACACAAGGAACGAAGGTTAGTAAACAAATGGCTGCGTTACTTTCACCTTGTGTGTGATCATGTGACAATGCAAGAAACCTTGAAATCTAAATACGTTAGCATCACGTCATTAATAATTGGCGTAATAAGATACAAGTCTTTTCGACACCCATTTGTAAGCGATAAATTAACAATTACGTTAAAACTTTGGAACTATTTCCTCTCTTTGTGCTGGCAACCTAACGGCATAACTGTATCCGTGCTCGCCGCTGTTTGTAATGTTATATGCATGTCGCTAACGGCTAGGGTGTTTTTTCATAGGTTGATTTTCAAAAGTTTCTTCCAGTCGCGAACCGACTATAGATGTATTAATTAATGTAGAATAAAATCTATCATTTATAAAATGTACATACAACATGTGTAATCTTAACAGCAAATCATACTGGGCTTGAAACAACTTTGTACCAGTTCCGTGCTCATAACTTTTGCTGTGATCATAACTTTTTTTGATGGATTCCGTTACTTATTGACTTGGCTAATCCCAAAAAATTATCACAAACCAAATTCAAATTATCTTGAATAAAAGCTATAAAGCTAAACCTGAAATTTTAAATGTATAATAAGCTAACTCATTTCTTAAAATTATGCAAATTAAACTGTGTAGTAATATAGTGAATGGAATTTTTTAGTTCTCAACGTGACAAAACTGCTTTGGTTCTTACGTTCAGCGCACATGAGATTGTAGTTTTTATAACTAAATTAACATTGGTCACGAACTGGCTGAGCATATGGGAGCTGGAGAAGGTGCAAAGAAGGGCAGCGAGGTGGGTTTTGACGGTAAATGGGGAAGTCAGAGGCATGAAAGTTGTGATGAAAGGAATTTTAGGCCATCCTTAGGTGGGGTGGAGGGAGCTCCCTAAGGGGCAAGTAAATAGTGGAGAGGCTGGTCAGGTTGTACAGGTTGGTGAATAGACTGGATGGGGGAAGTTTAGTGAACATTTAGCCAAGGGACTGTACGCGGGAAGAGGTACAAACAGTAAAAAGTTTCAGAGTTTATGGAGGCGGACAGAAAGGGTGAGAATAGTGAGGAATGTGTTGCGGGAAGAGTTGGTTACGGTGAAGGGGGTTGGATGGTTTGGGAAGGGAGTGGGTAGTCAAAAGGAATGAGGGTTAAGGAAGTGCTTGCCACTAGGTGAGAGCCCAATTGCAAGTATTATTATTATTATTATTATTGCCTGTCTAGTATATAACTTTCACACCAAAGAGTGATATAATTTTCATGTTTTCACACAAAGTGAGCAAATGAATAATTATTTTATTGGTTATCTGTACTTGAAAATTATAGTAATAATGAATAGGGCATTCAGTTCTCATAGAATGAAGCAATTTTAATTATGCAGCTAATGACATATTGTGTTCATATATTTGCAGGGCAAAAATACATTTGTCCAGAAGGTAGTAAGTAATATATTGTAAAGTATGTATTTTTGAATTATGTTCAAAAAGTTGTTAACATTCAGGCGTTTTGATAGTAGAGTATCAAAATAAAACACAGCAAATGTAGAAGTTTGATTAGAAATAAGTAAATGAACAGAAGTTATTTTTTTTAAGCATAATGCTTGTAGTTTCTGAAAAAAGAGTGAANAGAAGTTTGATTAGAAATAAGTAAATGAACAGAAGTTATTTTTTTTAAGCATAATGCTTTTAGTTTCTGAAAAAAGAGTGGACACAAGTTATGTTGGATTTGTATGAAATTGTTGATTTACTTTTCAGAGTTGGAATATTATTCTTGAAGAATGTACCAATTTAATTATTTTTATATTCTAACTTAAGCGGTACTACCAGTAGGAAATATTACTTGTCCAATTTTTATACAGTGAAAACCAATGACATGGAGCAAAATTTCCAGTGTAATACACATCAAAAGCAAACATTTCTTGTTCCAGGAACAAATAAAATTTATTTAACAAAATCTAAAAACAAGCTGTTTTTTTCTAAGCCCCCTTTTTTTTCTCGTCTTTCTTTTGGGTTTAAGAAAGAGTGAATGAAGGTATTCTGACTAAAATCATGACTGTTTTTACATACTTGACAATGCATCTACAATTATTGTAGAATTTTTTTAGAGAGTTTTTTCTTCTTCTGCTGGGTGCAAGAAATTTATGCATTGAGGAAAAATATAGTTATTATTTTTGAGACAGCTAGAGAACCTACTAATATTTTTCCTAAAATTTTTTGTTAATATATTTTAATCATTTTATAAAAGGTAATTGATTTGTTAGCTATTTTTCCCTAAATATTTTTATTGATTGCCCAAGGTGTTTATGTCTGAATGTCAGCAGTATTGAACTTTTTTTTGTGTGTTAGGGTTATCAGAACTGTAGATGTGTAATTGTCGTTTAAGCGATAGTGATTGCCCTTGAGCTGCAGGAAGTGGTTTGATATCATCTGGGGCGTAGATACTTCTGCTGCGTCTCATATAGTTCTGAGCTGTCTCAATATGGTGACGCCACAGTTGTATGTGCTGTGCAGACGAGATGGTTTTAACAAATATGTTCATGGAGCAATTTTGAACAACTGTGCTACTGATATTGCTGCTATTGACTATGGTAAAACAACAGTGAATTGTCACACGAGAAGCCCATGCAAGAAAGTTTTAAGTCACTTGCTTATGTGTAATTTTACAGGAGAGCATTTTTAAGGTTTTAATNGAGAAGCCCATGCAAGAAAGTTTTAAGTCACTTGCTTATGTGTAATTTTACAGGAGAGCATTTTTAAGGTTTTAATCTTTGATTTAAAATCAGAGAAAAATCATACCTTTATGAAATTTGGCACATTTATGCAGATATTATTTTTTAATCTGCCAGTAAGAGTGAAAAAATGGTGCCTCTGATAGGTTTATTTGTTTAAGACCCTTTTTTTTTTAAGCAAATGTCATTTTAGTCATGCAAAAAAAGTTATTAGTCCATTCTTTCCTAAGAGAAAAGTGTTAAGTCCAATGATAAATGACCAACACAGACTAGTGTGGTGATATCAACATTAGTTAGGCAAGTTAGTAAGGATTATGTGAACCAAGTCAGTGGTAATAAAAATCAACTTAGGTTTTCAAAATTTTTTTATAAAAATTTTTATCACATAATAGTATTACATGTTTAAACACAAGGGATTTTGTGTACTTTACATAATTTCATTACTGTATATGTATGAATAGTAAAAACATAAAAATGAAAAATGCAAACCATTTTGTTTAATCTTGAGATTGTCTTTTTTTACTTTGTTGTTTTTGTCCAACATAAGGTAGCGATAAGTATGATGTTTTTACTTTTTACCTTGATTGCCCTGTTATTATAATCTCAACTTACCTTCATGCATTTGATGTGGATTCATGAATTCTCCTGGATGTTGAGGTTGACACTGATGATAATTTATCTCTGCTGCTGTTAAAACCATAGGAGGTGACAGAGAATCCATGCTCTATTGTATGTGGTCTTGTGAAGAAAGTAGTTCATATCCTCATTCACAACTCTAGCTTCTTTCATGGGCCTTGTCTTGAAAGCACATTTATCCACATGCATGAATGTGGTCCAGTCACGAGTCATTTCTTGTTCTACTTTTATCACTTGAAATGGACAAGTTTTGTTTCTTGCAGTTTCAAACATGGTTATGCACTGACTTGGCAATTCTACTACAGTTTTTGTTTTTACTAATCCCATGTTTTTGTCACAGCCCATATAACTATGGCCTCATTGGAAATATTACATTAACACTGCATCTTCCAATGGTGTGTACAAGGTAATGGATGTTATAAAATATCAGCATATTTCTTGTTTTGCCCTGAACAGTTATCACAAAATATATCAAGTTCTTTTACATTTTTATCTAATACTTCTGTAGCATAATGGGGCAAAAAACTTACTACCTCATCAACTACGTTTTTTCAATAACTTTGTGTAAGCATGAAAGACTGAATGACAATCAGAGAGTTGGTGAATATTGACTGTATAAAAGGAAATTTGGATTTTTATAGTGCACATTATTCATGCTTATATTAGGCAATGGAAGATTCTTCTGGAAATCCATGCACACACACTCTTTCACAGCTAGTTTTTTTTCTTGAAGTAATTTTTTTAATGTAAAACATGACTGCTGTTAATTGTTTGTTTTCTTTTGTAAGTGACTTAATCTTACCCTCCATTACTAATCTCTCATTGCCAGTCATTGTTTCTGAAAGTTCATGTTTAATATTACAACTTGAGCTTTAAAAATTTAACACAACTTGAACACCTATCTGTGTGTTAGTATCCAAACAAGATTTTGAAGTCTTTATGAAACCCATTCCTCTAAAACTCGTAGGAAACTGGTAGGTGTGGGTAATTTTCTTTATATGTATTATGGCATTTTTGTATTGANCATTCCTCTAAAACTCGTAGGAAACTGGTAGGTGTGGGTAATTTTCTTTATATGTATTATGGCATTTTTGTATTGACATTTCTTCAGGAAGGTATACTTTGTCAGTTTTTTGTTTGCCTAAATTACTTCATTTGAGGTAGCGCAAAGCATTTAAAAATCTTTGTTACTGTTTGATGTCTCTGCGTGTAAATGCAAAATAACATTAGACTGCAATTGTGAAATGGTCACTAAGGTTTGTGAGAATCCTGTTTCTATTATCTGTAACTGTGAAAAAGCAAAAAAGATACTCATCATTGAACTAAAATTCTTGTACTTCTAAAGAATGCATGGCATAGAAGTGGAAGTGTGGATGTAAAGAAAACAAAAAAAATTACCCAAAGACATGATAGGAAGTTGGTTGAACATAAAAGAACTCAGTCCACTATTGATTAATTATCACCAGCCATCTTGCTCAAAACATGCAGACGCAGAAACTCTCCTGCCATCTGAAGACATTGAAGATGACAACAATGAAGATTTTGAAGAACTTAAGCCTACAAATTAAGTCACCATGGCAGATGCGCATTAAATTGAAAAATACTGCACTGACTAGTGATCGCTTTGGATTATCAGATACAGCAACGNACCATGGCAGATGCGCATTAAATTGAAAAATACTGCACTGACTAGTGATCGCTTTGGATTATCAGATACAGCAACGGCAGCTATCGCCTCAAGTGAGTTACAAGATTTTGGCATCATAACTGGTGATGACCACACCCATGTTGTTGACAAAATTAAACTTAGAAGGGAAAAAATTGTTAACCGCTCAGAACTTCAAATGCAGAACAAGGACAAGCATAACCCACTTCAANACCATGGCAGATGCGCATTAAATTGAAAAATACTGCACTGACTAGTGATCGCTTTGGATTATCAGATACAGCAACAGCAGCTATCGCCTCAAGTGAGTTACAAGATTTTGGCATCATAACTGGTGATGACCACACCCATGTTGTTGACAAAAATAAACTTAGAAGGGAAAAAATTGTTAACCGCTCAGAACTTCAAATGCAGAACAAGGACAAGCATAACCCACTTCAAGGACTATATTTTGATGGGAGGAAGGATAACACTCTAGTGATTGAAAAAGTTAACTCAAAGAAGTTTCGAAGAACCATAAAAGAGGAACATTACTCAATTTTACAAGAACCAGGTTCTGTGTACGTTGGTCATGTTTCATCCTCTTCTGGGTCTGCTCAAAACATTGCCAGTAGCATTCTTTCTTATTTGACTGAAGCTGGATTTTCACTTTATGAACTGGACGTAATTGGATGTGATGGCACCGTTACTAATACGGGGTGGAAAACCGGTGTTATTCACACAATTGAAGAACAAGTTAAAAGACCACTACAGTGGGGGGTGTGCCTCTTACATTTCAATAAACTGCCACTCCAGCATTTATTTCAAACTTTAGATGTGGTGAAATGACTGGGTCAAAATCATTTAGTGGTCCGATTGGCACAAGGCTCAGTAAATGTGAGAAACTCCCAGTGGTAAATTTTGACAGTGTTGAGTGTGAGATTCCAGAAATTGACCGGCAAATTTTAAGCAAAGATCAGCAGTACCTGCTGGACATAAGTTCTGCTATAAAATCAGGCAGCTGTCCTGAAGATTTATCTGTTCGTGAGCCTGGCACACTTTCCCACTCAAGGTGGTTAACAACAGCAAACAGAGTTCTCCGATTGCATTTAAGTATTGAAAACCCAACAGACGAACACAAGATCTTAGTTTCTTTTCTCTTAAAGTCATATATACCTGTAAAGTCATTGACCCAGTAATTGAGAGAAACACATTTTTTGCCCATCCAGAGAACTTGCTTTTGAGTATGATAGTATATAAAAGGGATGATATAAGAGAGTTAGGTTTCAGAAGAATTATAAAGGCTATAAACTTAGCTTCTAAAAGAAAGTCAATCAGGAGTTTTCAACCACCCAAAATCAATTTCTTAGCTACAGGTACAGACCACATCAAAATTATTCACTGGAACACTACTACACTTTCACCACCACCTTTGCTGCGAAGAGTCACCGTTCAAGAGATTTGGTCTAAGGTCCAATCAGGTGGAACAGCGACTGAGTGGAACTTTGACTAATTACCATGTCACACCCAAGCAGTCGAACAATGCGTGAAGCTGGTAACCGAGGCGTCACAAAAAGTCGTCGGCTCCAATTCCAAAGGTGGCCTTATAAGAACTACACTTCTCTCATGATCTTCAATGCCTAGTTTTTCAAGCAAATCTTATTTCAAACTACTATAAGAAAGTAAAGACAAGTAAAGGACTATATTTCATTACAAACGAAAATTTTACACAATCAGGAAAATAATTTTTGTTTCAATGGAAATTTGTCAATTAAAAAAAAAAACATTTTTTTTAAACATACGCTATTAATAAATTGTGAAATGTATTATTTTTAAAATTTATTTATCATTCCTATGCTTTTTTCTACTAAAATATGTCTATAGCTACTTGTTATAAAAGTTATTTGATTTATTTCCATTTATTAGAAAAATGNCTTTTTTCTACTAAAATATGTCTATAGCTACTTGTTATAAAAGTTATTTGATTTATTTCCATTTATTAGAAAAATGATAAGAATATTATATTTTCTCAAATTTGAGAGCCAATGCGCTATCGCCAGACATAAAAATTTATTAATTTTGTTTTTGCATTTTACTAAACTACCTTAGAGGCAAGTTTTCCGTGGTATAGCAATAAAAAAAAAAAAAAAAAAAAAAAACAATTGGCCCACCCTAATGTGTAATAAGATTTACAAAGATTTAAAAATCTATATGTTAATCTCTCATTTGCTGGTTTGCTCATAGCCATGGCACCAGAACTGATTTGGACGTCAGTTGATGTTTTGTGACAGAAACACCAAACGTATTTCAGGCTTTTTTCAGGTGTCATGTCAGACGCTGGCTGCCAAAACTTGCTATGTTTATCCAGTGTTTGGTAATCATGCCACTAGGTAAGGGCGTTGTAGCTTGTTTATAGGTTTGTTGAAAAGTTTTGTCCGTTACAAAGTGCATGTTGTTCGCAGATGCCCTGAGATGCATCAGTCAGATTTGCTTGTTGCATGGTATGCAGTATGTGACCTTTTACATGTGATATTTAAAGTTTGAAATTTTTCAATGAGTTGTCCTAAATATCTTTGATTGAATGAGCCTCTCCAATCTCACCNGTGATATTTAAAGTTTGAAATTTTTCAATGAGTTGTCCTAAATATCTTTGATTGAATGAGCCTCTCCAATCTCACCCCAGGACAATCTTTGATTGGATGATCTACTCCAATCTCACTTCATGATGAACAGTAGGTGGTTTGGTTGGTACAGAACCAGCACCTTGTGCTATGCCAGATTACACGCTAAATTTCCTCTCAGAGAAGGGAGGGGAAAAATTGTAGAGGAACAGGGCTAAGACTCCATTAATCCTGCATAAGAAAAATACTCTTGACTTTGGGCCNATCCTGCATAAGAAAAATACTCTTGACTTTGGGCCCAGATAATTTCCCTTGTTGGACATACAGATAAGGGTTTGAGCTAAGACATTGCCCACTTTCTGTTCTGGTACCTAAATCACAAGAGATTTGTAGGAAATGTAAAGGGTTCTTTCCAGTAAATATAAAGTGCCCCTGGTGTCCAACAAGGAAGTTATCACCATTAATTTTTAATATATTGTTTTTGTTAGCTATTTTATTACTCAGATAAAGCCATTTTGAGTCAACACTGAAGATAACTTTTAAAAGCATAGATAAATTGTAACAAGCTCAGACTGTTACAAAATCACATTATTTCCATTCAAAGTGAGTGTGAGAGCAAATCGGTGCATGATCATGAATTTGGACAAAACTTGAGTTACCATGTTTTCCAAATATTTGGTTAANAAAATCAGGCAGCTGTCCTGAAGATTTATCTGTTCGTGAGCCTGGCACACTTTCCCACTCAAGGTGGTTAACAACGGCAAACAGAGTTCTCCGATTGCATTTAACTATTGAAAACCCAACAGACGAACACAAGATCTTAGTTTCTTTTCTCTTAAAGTCATATATACCTGTAAAGTCATTGACCCAGTAATTGAGAGAAACACATTTTTTGCCCATCCAGAGAACTTGCTTTTGAGTATGATAGTATATAAAAGGGATGATATAAGAGAGTTAGGTTTCAGAAGAATTATAAAGGCTATAAACTTAGCTTCTAAAAGAAAGTCAATCAGGAGTTTTCAACCACCCAAAATCAATTTCTTAGCTACAGGTACAGACCACATCAAAATTATTCACTGGAACACTACTACACTTTCACCACCACCTTTGCTGCGAAGAGTCACCGTTCAAGAGATTTGGTCTAAGGTCCAATCAGGTGGAACTTTGACCAATTACCATGTCACACCCAAGCAGTAGAACGATGCGTGAAGCTGGTAACCGAGGCGTCACAAAAAGTCGTCGGCTCCAATTCCAGAGGTGGCCTTATAAGAACTACACTTCTCTCATGATCTTCAATGCCTAGTTTTTCAAGCAAATCTTATTTCAAACTACTATAAGAAAGTAAAGACAAGTAAAGGACTATATTTCATTACAAACGAAAATTTTACACAATCAGGAAAATAATTTTTGTTTCAGTGGAAATTTGTCAATTAAAAAAAAAAAACATTTTTTTAAACATACGCTATTAATAAATTGTGAAATGTATTATTTTTTAAATTTATTTATCATTCCTATACTTTTTTCTACTAAAATATGTCTATAGCTACTTGTTATAAAAGTTATTTGATTTATTTCCATTTATTAGAAAAATGATAAGAATATTATATTTTCTCAAATTTGAGAGCCAATGCGCTATCGCCAGACATAAAAATTTATNAAAAAAAAAAAAAAAAAAAAAAAACAATTGGCCCACCCTAATGTGTAATAAGATTTACAAAGATTTAAAAATCTATATGTTAATCTCTCATTTGCTGGTTTGCTCATAGCCATGGCACCAGAACTGATTTGGACGTCAGTTGATGTTTTGTGACAGAAACACCAAACGTATTTCAGGCTTTTTTCAGGTGTCATGTCAGACGCTGGCTGCCAAAACTTGCTATGTTTATCCAGTGTTTGGTAATCATGCCACTAGGTAAGGGCGTTGTAGCTTGTTTATAGGTTTGTTGAAAAGTTTTGTCCGTTACAAAGTGCATGTTGTTCGCAGATGCCCTGAGATGCATCAGTCAGATTTGCTTGTTGCATGGTATGCAGTATGTGACCTTTTACATGTGATATTTAAAGTTTGAAATTTTTCAATGAGTTGTCCTAAATATCTTTGATTGAATGAGCCTCTCCAATCTCACTTCATGATGAACAGTAGGTGGTTTGGTTGGTACAGAACCAGCACCTTGTGCTATGCCAGATTACACGCTAAATTTCTTCCCAGAGAAGGGAGGGGAAAATTGTAGAGGAACAGGGCTAAGATTCCATTAATCCTGCATAAGAGAAATACTCTTGACTTTGGGTCCAGATAATTTCCCTTGTTGGACATACAGATAAGGGTTTGAGCTAAGACATTGCCCACTTTCTGTTCTGGTACCTAAATCACAAGAGATTTGTAGGAAATGTAAAGGGTTCTTTCCAGTAAATATAAAGTGCCCCTGGTGTCCAACAAGGAAGTTATCACCATTAATTTTTAATATATTGTTTTTGTTAGCTATTTTATTACTCAGATAAAGCCATTTTGAGTCGACACTGAAGATAACTTTTAAAAGCATAGAAAAATTGTAACAAGCTCAGACTGTTACAAAATCACATTATTTCCATTCAAAGTGGGTGTGAGAGCAAATCGGTGCATGATCATGAATTTGGACAAAACTTGAGTTACCATGTTTTCCAAATATTTGGTTAANGTGTGAGAGCAAATCGGTGCATGATCATGAATTTGGACAAAACTTGAGTTACCATGTTTTCCAAATATTTGGTTAATTCTACATGAATATCAGATCTGGGACAGTGTTTTCTTTTGTGAAAGAATGCATTGTAATGAATTCCGAATTACTTTTACACCACTATGTAGATCATCTATTAGCTTATTCAACTAGAATAATTTGTCATATTAAGTATATTTTGCATGCAGCCATAACACCTGACATTTTCTCAGGTTTTTCTCTCACTGGATCCAAATTTGAATATTGCTTTATCAGAACAATATCGCTTTTACAAAAACTTTGAGTGACTCAAAAATAAACAATTTTGTATCTTTAAAAAATATTTTTGATACATTTTTTTAAAGATACTATTGTGATATTTACTTGTGATAGTGATTTTTTTTTTCCAACTTCAGAAATTTGAAGTTTTAGTCATCAGTGCTTGCTTTTATTGGGAAAAAAATTTACATAATTTTACGTAAGGTTTTATTTTTTAACTTTTCGCTTTGCGTACTGTTTAATATTGACAGGATAAGATTGTAGAGAAAAATATATTCTTTATACTACTGATCTAAAAATTTCTCTGGTTGTAAATAATAATTGTATTTTATTAAAACCCCCTTGATTTGCATTTCCTATGATGTTTTTTTTTTACCTATTTCTTGGGGAAAAGATAGTAAAAGAGTGATATTGTATTTTTGTTCAGAATGATGATAATGATGTAATTCTTTTTCTGTTAGTTGTCATGAACCACGGTTTTACAATTGATGTACAGACCCACCCCCACCACCACCCATGAATCCGATGCAGATGGGCATGATGGCGTCCCAGCAGGGGATTGGCATGACTGCTCCTATGATGCCACAAAGCTTCATGCAGCCAGCCCCGCCTGGTACGCAACAGCAACAGCAGCAGCTGCAGTTGCAACAGATGCAGCAGATGCAACAGTTGCAGCAAATGCAGCAGATGCAGCAGAGCATGATGAATCCTGCCATGAATGATGCACCTCTGGAATTTAATGTGAACAAGAACAAACCACCCATGCCAATCCCAGGTGCATAGTCCCTACTGTACATAAGAATGTTGAATGAGATGCTGCATTTAATAATGGTGGTGNCATGCCAATCCCAGGTGCATAGTCCCTACTGTACATAAGAATGTTGAATGAGATGCTGCATTTAATAATGGTGGTGGTCATAAAGCTGAAAGTAAGCGCAAAACTTCATGCAGCTGAAAAATGCAAAACTTTTTGGGCTTAACTTTTNTGGTGGTCATAAAGCTGAAAGTAAGCGCAAAACTTCATGCAGCTGAAAAATGCAAAACTTTTTGGGCTTAACTTTTGTATGCATGCAGATAGATATTACATATTCACAGCACAAATTTCACTGGTTTAAGCTGCCGTTATCATACAAACTGGATGTATGTAGTTTTTGGTTGGTCTTTGAATTGTAAGCAATCAAAAATGTAAGTTGTTTAGATTGTCACTAAATCAGGCAGAAATTTGTCAAAGTCTGCATGTGTATTATTTTGGTGTGACCTTTTTACTTATTAAGGCTCAGCTTCACCCCTTTTACAGAAATTCTACGTTCGCATCGTAATTGCTATGAATCCGTAATTATGACGCGAAAACGAAGAATCTCTGCAAAAGGGGTGAAGCCGAGCCTTAATGATTTTTTCACTCTCTGACAGTTGAAGAGCGATCACAAAACCGCAACTTGGATGATGGTGGCAGTAATGAGGACTCACGTCGAGAGCGTGACAGGAGAGGGAGTCGAGGGGACAGGAGGGATCGCGACAGAGAGCGTGACAGAGACAGAGATCGCACACGGGACAGAGACCGCAATCGCGAGGACAGGGAGTCTCGTCCACGGGAGGACAAGCCAGTTGTTGGCAGCTGCATTGCAGACAGGAACGCCAACAGTAATGGCAACATGGGGGTTGGCCCGGAGAGCAGCTTGCAGGAGATACCTCCTGCAGCTGCCTTGGGCCCTTCACCTGGCCAGCCCCAGCCGCAGCCATCTCTGGGACCTGCTGCCAACAACATGTGGGGAGGCATGATGGGACCCATGGGCTACCCCATGATGGGCATGAATCCCATGATGGGAGGAATGATGGGTGACCCCAGTATGATGCCCGCCATGGGACAGGTGAGTTAGTCATTTCCACCTGATATGAGAGAAATCTTGCTGGAGTGACTGCAAACTTAAGTAGATTTGTAATGTTCTTCAAGGTAAAGGTAACAAAAATAAATCTTTTAAGTCAGTTGTTGAAAATAAATGAAAACACAGACTGCTNATGTTCTTCAAGGTAAAGGTATCAAAAATAAATCTTTTAAGTCAGTTGTTGAAAATAAATGAAAACACAGACTGCTGCAAGACAAATTCTGTAGTTATTGTCATGCTGGAAAGTTTTAAATAATTTTTCTTACTTGTCTTATGTACATTATCCACCTCATATGCCATATTTCCTTATTTTTATTTATGAATCCTTAATATACATTACATTCTACCTCCTCAATTGTTTTCATTTATTTGCTGATGAAGTTGAATTTGGATCTNTTGTTTTCATTTATTTGCTGATGAAGTTGAATTTGGATCTATTTTTTACCAGATGTAAGAGTTGATTGTAAAGCGAGCAGATCTGTAAGTGCTATTATAAAGTGAACAGTTAATTGCGGGCCATGAATGATTCTTATTGTTTTGCACAAGCTCGGTAAGAATAGGATTAGAACTGCCATCTGCCAAAAATACTCTGAGGTATGTCCCCTGCAGCAGGAGTACAGCTATTTGTGTATTGTGTTGATTAGTGGTGTGAAATGTGTTGGTAATGATACAAATTTGTTTTTTTTGTGAAAAGTCTAATACAAAGTTTGTTGTTTGTAACTGTAATTTTATAATTTTTAACATTGGTGAAAAGGCAACAATTATAATAACAATTTGTTTCTTAGGCAAGTATATACTAATTTAGGCTTTATTTGAAAATACAACCAGAAGTCATTTTTGCCAAGAACCATGCTGTATTATGGCAGAAATCAAGTGTTTCTAGAATTTTTTTAAATACGGCTTTTAAATGTAAGGTATATCTAAGCCACCATTTGATACCATATTGCAGTTTACTCTCTGTTTGAAATTGTTTGAGTTCTTTTGTATGTTTAAGTTTGTGAGGGTTTACAGTAATAGCTTCATGAAATTTGAAGTTTTTTAATAGCTCATCCCCTCATTTTATTGCATGGAAGAAATTAGAAAACCTAACATTCCTGCCATCACATCAGAATACATACATATTTTCAATAAGTCTTTCGAGAATAAAATTATTTTTGAATTATTATTTACGATAATCTTTTAAAATCAAAAGCCTGTAACTATAATTCACCAGCTACTTGATAAATGTGTATCATAATATGTTCGACAAAAGTAAAAGTAAGCAAACTGCTTTGCTGGAAAAAAGAAAATAAAACTAGGGACAGTGTTTTCTTGTGCTGCTCAGTCAATTAAAAATTAACAATTTTAACAAGTAACAATTAAATATTTTCCACCAATGCTATCTGAAAAAGTAAGTATTGTCTAAGAAACATTTACATTACACAAATGCATTCCTAGCTCGGTTATAAGCTTCTCTCTCCATACCGGACATTTATATAGGTTTGCTTTGCACACTGGAGAGCATGCATCATATATGACCATATTCATATATAACAATAGCAGAATGAACACGTCGTTAAGAAAGAAGTAGAGTGGCCTCTATTGGAGAACTGCACCGCACTGTACANATGTTCTTCAAGGTAAAGGTAACAAAAATAAATCTTTTAAGTCAGTTGTTGAAAATAAATGAAAACACAGACTGCCGCAAGACAAATTCTGTAGTTATTGTCATGCTGGAAAGTTTTAAATAATTCTTCTTACTTGTCTTATCTATATTATCCACCTCATATGCCATATTTCCTTATTTTTACTTAAGAATCCTCAATATACATTACATTCTACCTCCCCAATTGTTTTCATTTATTTGCTGATGAAATTGAATTTGGATTTNTCTACCTCCCCAATTGTTTTCATTTATTTGCTGATGAAATTGAATTTGGATTTATTTTTTACCAGATGTAAGAGTTGATTGTAAAGCGAGCAGATCTGTAAGTGCTATTATAAAGTGAACAGTTAATTGCGGGGCCATGAATGATTCTTATTGTTGTGCACAAGCTCAGTAAGAATAGGATTAGAACTGCCAGCTGCCAAAAATACTCTGAGGTATGTCCCCTGCAGCACGAGTACAGCTATTTGAGTATTGTGTTGATTAGTGGTGTGAAATGTGTTGGTAATGATACAAATTTGTTTTTTTGTGAAAAGTCTAATACAAAGTTTGTTGTATGTAACTGTAATTTTATAATTTTTAACATTGGTGAAAAGGCAACAATTATAATAACAATTTGTTTCTTAGGTAAGTATATACTAATGTAGGCTTTATTTGAAAATACAACCAGAAGTCATTTTTGCCAATAACCATGCTGTATTATGGCAGAAATCAAGTGTTTCTAGAATTTTTTTAAATACAGCTTTTAAATGTTAGGTATATCTAAGCCGCCATTTGATACCATATTGCAGTTTTCTCTCTGTTTGAAATTGTTTGAGTTCTTTTGTATGCTTAAGTTTGTGAGGGGTTACAGTAATAGCTTCATGAAATTTGAAGTTTTTTAATAGCTCATCCCCTCATTTTATTGCATGGAAGAAATTAGAAAACCTAACATTCCTGCCATCACATCAGAATACATACATATTTTCAATAAGTCTTTCGAGAATAAAATTATTTTTGAATTATTATTTACGATAATCTTTTAAAATCAAAAGCCTGTAACTATAATTCACCAGCTACTTGATAAATGTGTATCATAATATGTTCGACAAAAGTAAAAGTAAGCAAACTGCTTTGCTGGAAAAAAGAAAATAAAACTAGGGACAGTGTTTTCTTGTGCTGCTCAGTCAATTAAAAATTAACAATTTTAACAAGTAACAATTAAATATTTTCCACCAATGCTATCTGAAAAAGTAAGTATTGTCTGAGAAACATTTACATTACACAAATGCATTCCTAGCTCGGTTATAAGCTTCTCTCTCCATACCGGACATTTATATAGGTTTGCTTTGCACACTGGAGAGCATGCATCATATATGACCATATTCATATGTAACAATAGCAGAATGAACACGTCGTTAAGAAAGAAGTAGAGTGGCCTCTATTGGAGAACTGCACCGCACTGTACANTAACAATAGCAGAATGAACACGTCGTTAAGAAAGAAGTAGAGTGGCCTCTATTGGAGAACTGCACCGCACTGTACAATATGCAGAGTTGATTATAAAGCATTACACGCATTACAAAATCGTCGGAAAAGTATGATTTATGCAACAAGAAAGCATACACTTTGTAATGCTGAAAAATAATTTGCTAGAAATACTTATCTTAATGTTTTAAAAATGAAATAATAGTTTACAAGACTATTTTATTTAGCAGATGTTTACCTATCGAAGTGATTAAAATAATTTAATAGAAAAAAGTAGATGTAAATTTTGAGATTGTGATTAAATGCAGTCATTAACATTTGTTTATTTTAAGACCTTCAATAATTAATAATTCAAAACCGCATCCCGTGATGATTTTGCTCTAGATTTCACTAAGCACTTGCCACGAGTTACGTCGTGCTCGAGGTTGGTACTTACACATTTTTTGGCGACATAGTGATGTTGTATATGCCCTTTCAGGATAGCAGTTTATTCTGAAAACATGTGTCAATTGAAATAAATTGATATTTTAATAAAAAATCCTATGATTTTCCTGCAAAGAAGATACTGAAAATGGACTTCTCTTTTTGTACAACTTACACATATTGCAATATTTTAACATTTTTGATGAGAGAGGGAAGTTAAGCACACATCTAGGGCATCATTTTATTCTTAAGACGTCTGGCTATTAAATTAAATTAATATTTTGTTTATAAATCATGTTGGTTTTACGCCAGAGACAATTAAACAGTGATTTGCAAGCTTGGTAAAATTTTGATGTCATTTTATTTGTAAGTTGCTTGGCTACAAAATAAAATCAATATTAATTATAAAGCATGTTGTTTTTATGTTGGAGACTATTAAACTTTAGCTCTGCACAAAAAAATGCACTTTAAAATAATTTTTAAATTTTTAAGGGTCAAAATTAGTTTGTTTTGATTTTGCAACAGTATTCTCGGGATCCGTGGACAGTTGCAAAATTGGGAGTTAACTTAACCTGTATGCTACATAGGGTGTATACTGGACAGTGAATCAGTCATGGGACACTAATTATACACAGCTTGTCTGATCATCTAACCTAAAACCAATAATGTTTACATATGTCCTTTGTTACCACTGTTGATATCATTTGGTAGCACATTGTGAATTAATTTGAACATATTCACTCCAACCACAACCCCCGCCATCGCTTTGCTATCACCCTGTCTGGCAGCCTGGGTCATTAGTGATTAATCCTCAAACACAATGGACATGTCAAATTTTGGAGAGTGCATCATATAATTGGTGAAAGGCTGCCCCTTCCTTTATGATCAAACCACCAATTATACTATTAATGTGAGAAGAAGTCTTGGATAGAAGTTTTGGAGAAACCATAAAGTCTCCAACATTTATAATTAAGAAATAATATATAATATTTATTTTTAGTTTATTTTATTATTATTATAATCATCATCATCATTATTATTATTATCATTGTAAGTGGAGAGTAAAGAGTGTCCCATGTGTTATCAGTGTGTTACTTTTTTATTTATTGATTTAGATATATGATTTTAACATGCGTCTCTGACTCTGTAATGTGTGTACAGTAAAACCTCGTTTGTCCGGACTAACTGGGACCAAAGGCAATCCGGAAAATCGAAAATCCGGATAATCCAGGTAATACGTAAAACAAACCCTTAAATAAGCAGACTTACCGTTTATTACGATAAAAAAAACTATGTTTTGTAACAAAATTACATAGAATTGGTTGAAAGACATAAAAAAAATATAAAAATTACTTTTTACATCTTTTCTTATCAAAGAATTGGTCCACTGTCTTCTGTTTCAAACAGGTGTGGCGTTTGAATGAAGCACTGTCACACAAACACTTTATCATTACTAGTTCAGCTGGAGTGGTGTTGTGTTGATGCTCCAAGTATGCCACTATCATTGTCAGCTGATCCGCAAAATCTGCAGGTGTTGTCTGCTGTTGCGGTATGATCGCTTTCTCCTCGTCCACGTCATCTTCCTCACTGTCTGCTGTAGACGTGCATGCCGCTACAATTTCTTCTTCTGTCATAGTGCCATTGCCACCGTCATTGTTGTCTTTCAACCACTCACTGACGTCTTCCATATCAACATCTGAGCACCCACTTATTGTTCCTAACATTTGCCGAAGGTCGTCTGCAGCCACTTGCACCAAATCATCGCTTGCCATTTTGTTTGTAGCACAAATAGCTGGCCACAGTTTTTTCCATGACTTTTTCAAAGAGTTTTTTGTAATGCAATCCCAAGCGTCAGCAACCATATAAATAACGTCTTTGATGTTGATTGATTTCAACAAATCAATCACACTTTTTCCNATGTTGATTGATTTCAACAAATCAATCACACTTTTTCCCCCTTCCTCTTCAATTATTTTACTAAGCAGTTATTTTCGGTAAACTCTTTTGATGTTTTCAAGGACTCCCTGGTCCTTAGGCTGCAGTAGTGGAGTTACGTTTGGTTAAAGAAATTTCACTTTAATTCCTCCACTCACGAATTCTTGTTCTCCTGGATGAGACGGAGCATTGCCGATCAGTAAAATAGCTTTTTCTGGTAAACTATTTTCTTTCAGGAATTTTTGAACTTCAGGAACAAAGTTATCAAAAAAACAATTCTTAAACCAAAAACTGTCCATCCACACACTTTTTTGTGGTCGGTAAACTACTGGCAACGTATTGTGGTTCACATTTTTTAGCGCTCGGGGATTCTTGGATTTCCCTACAATGACAAGAGGAAACTTATGTTTCCCTGATGCATTGCTACAAGCCATAGCAGTTAGCCTATCTTTGCTTTTCTTGTAGCCCTTAGCCGAATCTTCAATCTTTTATGCTAATGTTTTGCTCGGAAGCATCCAGTAAAAAAGTTTACTTTTGTCAGCATTATAAACTTGATCGGGTGTCAATTCTTCAGATAAAACAAATTGTTCGAAGTCCTTTTTAAATTTTTCAGCAGCAGCAACATTACTAGACAAGCTCTCTCCAGTCAGAGTAAGTTGGCGAATACAGTGTCTGTTTTTAAAACGCTCTAGCCACCCCTGGTCAGCGCAAAACTTTTTGGGCCAAGATTGGTCCAGATATAGGCAAACCACGTTCTCGCTGAGCACTGCACCACATGATTACTAAGTCATCTAATGCTTCATTTTTTGCTTTTTTTTTGCCGTTCCTCTGCCTTCCAAACTGTTTTTACATATCATTTTACAACAAAAATCTTCAATTTCTTTTCTTTGCTTCTTCCAGTCGGACACTATTGAAGTTGCAACTCCCAATTCAGCAGCTATTTTTTTTCAATGCTTCTCCTTTATCAATTTGATTAATAGCGTCTAACTTTTTATCCATTGAAACCACGACCTTCCTTCACTTCGATGCCATTTTAAACTTGTACGTACGCTACAATACACTCCCAAACACTTTGATAAAAAAACAAAAACAATATCTGGTTGAACCACACACAATAAACAAACTGACAAGTGCTGTTTGAAAACAGTAGGAAAACTGAGGAGATTGAAGAAGGGGAAGTGATGGGTAGGGATTCAATGCCAAGTCAAAGCTATTTATAGCTGGTGAGTCAATCCACTTAATATTACATATTATCTATGTGAACATTAAATTAAAAACATCCGGAGATCCGGATCAACGAGGGCCGGATTAACGAGGTTTCACTGTATATGTATTGTTATTTAATTTTTAATTACATTTGTATATAAGGGCACTTCTTACCCCCCAACAGTTAAAATTTACAAATCTAGGATAATGAAAGCAATCGACGATCTTGGTACTCTTATACATTGTCATGGGGCAATATAGGTGTGTTTGTGTGGTTTGCTATTCTGCTACTTTAGCACTATTTGTGCTACTTTTCTGCTAATTTGCATTCATGGTACTGGAAGGTCTTTTATTTGTATGCTGTTAGAGTTGCAGTAGCAGTTACTTTTTCTGTTCTACAAAGTAGCTATTTCTGCTCATGCTTGAATGAGCAAGACAAAGAAACATCCAAATTAAGATTACAAACTTTGAAAAGACTTGAGTGGTGATTGCAAAAAGTAATTTTTTTTACACATATTAGTGACAAGATATTTGTGTACCTGTAAAAAGTGCACTTAGTAATTAAATAATGAAGTCACATTTATCCTTGAAAGTAAGTTATCCTGATTAGCCTGAATTTTGGTACACACACAAATTACCTACACTTGGGCAATAATCCTTATCACCATTTTTCCTAATAAAATTTATGTATTTATTTCTGACATGCTAGTTTTCTGCTATTTGTCACCAAGGGCAACTGCTCTTTATGCTACTTCGCTGCTTGTAAAAAATATCTCTTGCTCTCAGATTTCAGAAATAGCGTACCACGTGAACAAAACTTAAAAATATTAACAATACACACACACACAAATTATATATATATATATATATATATATATATATATCCCGATTTTGCCTAGTTGCGTACGTTATTTCTTTACGAGCTACAGATATCTATTTCCGTATTCCATTGTTTCGTTATTTGATTATAAATGATAGAAAATTACATGTTGCACAGTCTTAAAGAGAAAGAAAAAGACATAGTAGTTACATTATTAAAAATAATATTTATAAAATACATTTAGGCAATACATGAAAACACTACTACTGTTAATCCTCCACGATAGATATAATTGATGTGATTTTAAAACAGGTTTTTTTAAACGTATGTCTTACACAAACATTTTTTATTACTTCCAGAGGGAAATATATTGATAGAAAAGTTCTGATAGCACTTGTACACTTTAATTTACAAGCATTAACCATTCACTTCATGCTCGTCTCTCCACATACGTTTGCACCTATTGTTACCTGCGTCAACTGGTATTAAGTGAGAATGTTTGAACATTAAATACCCAAGGCGCCTAGCCGTGAATACACGCACGGCCTCGCAGTAGGCAGAGAGACTACAGGACCAGACTTTGCCACGTGGCTACTTATGACGCTCGAACACACTTACCCTCGCTCTTCTGTTCTGGCCGCAGAATACGCCTCACACTGTAACACTGCTGGGAGGATGCTAAGCTATAGGGATGGAGTTGACCACGTGTTTGTTAGAATCGAGTGCCATCCGGCATGTAATTGGCAAAAAAGTTGTACATTAACACTCCAGGCGATACAGAAAATACATACATAAAAGTTACACTGTGAAGTAGCCAGGTGGCTACACTCAAATTAAGATGAAGTCCCATCTGCTTCAGCCTGGGTACACATTACAAGTTCACATCAAATTGAAAAAGCCTTGCGGCAAAAATAATTAAGTTACAAGCCCTCCGAAAGGCGGGTGGGCCAAAAGCCGGCTGTGGGGATGAAGTGAAAATGTTTTAAAACAATTAAGAAACAGAATTACTATGATCTGCAAAGGAAAAGTTGAGGATCCTCGCAGGTCCCGTGGCGGCACGCAGTCGACCGGCTCAAGCTCCAATGTACAACTGATGAATGGCGGTCAGAAGCGAGCATTTTAGCTCTCCCCAAAAGTGGCGGCCCTGTGCCGGCCACAAAAGCACAGATGTAATATGAACTTTAATGAAAATGGTATGGAACAATATTAACACAAGAAATCTATATAGCGTGTGCTAGAGCGCACAGCAAAATAATCATACAAAAATTATTTAATTTAACACATAATTTATATCACAAAAATGTGTATTGGATTACACTGCAAAGACGTACAAATAATACTTAAATTTAACTCAACCCTCAATCACAAAACGTGCACAGGAGTCCTCGGAAAGATGATATTACAAAAAAGAATAATTAAAATTATTACATGCTGACATGTCACTCGTGGGCCCTCAAGCGCTTTGGCGAACACGCACCGACCGCATCACACACACAGGACTCATGCGTGAGCGGCCCATGGTGGCCTTACGCCAGTCGAGGGACGAGGTTGGGTGACGAACCTCCCCTGCCCCCATGCTTGCATAGGCGCAAACACATGAGACCAAAACACACGTGTCCTGACGAAAAGGTGTTGGGCTGCTTCGGCTGGGGTTGACTCATGGGTAATGTGTGAGAGGGAAGGGTGGGGGTCGCAGCAACTGTACCCTCGCCGGTGTCGGTTTGTTTGCAGATTGTAGTTCCTTGGCGTAGTGTCCGTCAGAATGCATGCGCCTCTCTCCTCCCTGCCTCGACCTCGTGCTACCATACCACTCCTCCGTCTGCGGAGGTTGGGGGTGTTTTCCCGTTCGGGTGCCCCTTGGCCGGGCTTTCTTCCGCCTCTGATTCCCCTGCTGTTGTTGTGGTCCGTTATTGCAGAGTCTCGCAGCCCACCTATCACTGTACGGTACCGTGGCTCGTCATCAGCTTCTTTGACCATGCAACAAAAAGTGGAGTCGCTCAGCGATGTGTCGTGCAGCTACTGTACCTAGACCTTCTCGGGGGTCTCTGGTCGCGACGAAGGAAACTCGACAGTGGGTGGTGGTTCCTGGGGGGAGAACCCTGCAAATCCATCAGGTGTGATGGGCGAGTCGACCATGTCATCAGACGTCTCTTGCGTTAAAGCGTTGGGTCCAGTGCCTTCAGGTGTCCAGCTACCGGTCGGGAATCCAGTGATCCCCCTGGGCATGATGGGTGTAATGTCCAAGTTCGCGTCGGCCCAGTGATTATGCGTTTAAGAGAGGTCGTTGTCGTCCTCCGCGGGATTGCCTGGTGGAGTGTTTGCGGTGCACAGGTCATTACGGATCTTTTGAGGCCTGACACCGCCTAGTTGCACGAGGTACAACGTCGGTCCGGCACTTTCCACAATCGTGCCCGGTCCCGTTTAGTGGGGCACCCGCCGCATGCAAAACTGTTTCTGACCGGCTGATAAGGGGTGCGCACGGGCATAGACAGGTTGGCCGGGTCTCAGTTCAGGGGATGGGCATGTGGTGGTGACTGTGCGCCCCGCGATGCACTCTGCCTAGTGGTTGCGTGCAGCACTGTCCTTCTTGTATTTCAGCCTTTCCCTTCTCAGTATGGGGTCCTCCGTAGGCTCCTCCTGGTCCTGTACCTTCAACTGCCAAGGCCTGGGTAGGTCCAGCCTTTGCACTAATTTCGCTGGAGAAACTCCTGTCACAGCATTGGCACGTTTTCTTAGGCAGAAGAGTGACCAGGGTAGGTTAGTGTCCCACCCCACGTGATTCTCCACGATTCGGATTAGCAACTGGGCCTTCACCTCATGGTTCCGGCGCTCAGAAGGGTTAGCCTGGGAGTGGTACACAGGGGTTGTATGATGTTGCAAGCGCCACTGGGCGCAGTCTGACTGCCATTTCCTGCCCGCGAACTGGGTGACATCAGTGAGCAGCACCCGGGGAAAGAACTCAAGAGTCCGGCAGTTGCGCAATAGTACCCGCTCTGGTGTTGCTCACCGGGTACCCCTCTACCCACACCGTCAACAGGTCAGTCACAATGACAACGAACCTCTTGCCTCGGGCGGTCCTAAGATAGGGACCCATGACGTCAAGTGCAATGGTATCAAAGTGTTGTATGGGCTCTCTCGGCTACTGCTGTTCCCTGCCGTCGTGATGTTGGGTCTTGCGCGTTTGGTACCATTTACAAGCGTGCACGTACCGGTGGGTCTCCTTGTCGACACCTGGCCAGTGAAAGTGTTCGCCTACAGCTCGTCTGCCCCGGGATGGCTTGCGATGGTATCATCGTGATGCAGTTTAAATACGGCTGTGCAGGCCCGTTGGGGTACAAACAGTCTCCAGGGGGCATCGACATTGGAGGACACTGATAGTACTCAAGTTATTCGGCAGTGCAAGCTGTCGTTTGCCTAGCGTGAACTGGTCAACTTCCTGAACGCAGAGCACTTTGAGCAACAAATCGTCGAAGGCGTGCACAGGTCCTACCGGCACCATAGTGCATATGGCCATAGCAGGCGTCCTTGGGATCTGCCTGGCGGGCTCCTGATGCAGTTCAAGGGGGAGAATGTTGTCCCAGGTGGTGTCGTCACACGCTTTGCGGTCTCGGTCCATGTGGCGGGAGAGTTGGTCTGCTAGTTCATTGTATCTGCCCGAGACATGTTCAACGATGAAGTTCAGCGCCTGGAGCGACAGCGCTCAGCGAGTGAACTTATGCTTTTGCTCTTGCGCCTTCTCCAGCCAACATAGGCACTTGTTGTCGGTACGCACCGTGAATTTGCTCCCTTCCACGAAGTGGTGGTACCGCTTCAGCATCCATATGACCTCAAGGCGTTCTCACTTGTATATGTCGTAGTTTCGTTCAGTCTTCCCAAACTTAGCACTTGCGTAGTCCACGACGAGGCTCTCACCCTGGTCCCCCAGCTGATAGAGCACAACACCAAGTCTTTCCTTAGTCCTTACTGGCTTGCGTCGGTCTGGACATTGAACAGGCGGTTGTAGTCTGTCGGGATTTTGTGCTGGGTAATGGTGGTACAACGTAAGAAGTCGGACACTGAGAACACGTTGGGGTGTTGGTTTAGCACTTTCTCAAACAAAGGTACATGCTCGAGCGGGACGGCATGGCTGAACTCATCCAGTAACACAGGTCTTCTGAGGGGCGTGAGGAAGGGTTCTTGATACCATAAGCAGTACGTCTGCCAGCGGTACCGAAATAGAATCTCTCCTTGCTTACCTCAATATGGGCGTCTTGCTCAAGTAACCAAGGTTTATCCAAGACTAGTTTCCTCCCGCAGCATCTCCACCACGAGGGCTGTGGCTATGGTAACCATATCCCGGAGTTGGACAGTGATGGTGGCTCGGCCGCGCATCTCCGTCGGCGGACCCCATGTGGCAAGGCAGAGCAGCCCTGGCTCCAGCACCAGCTGGTGTGCAGTCACCAGGTGGCTGGCCATTGATCCTCATCAGGATGCGCAACAGGCCCTCGTCGCTAGCGGTGACGTGCCCCAGGAGGGGGCTACGTCGGCATCGTGCAGTGATGGTGGTAGTCACTCGTCAATGAGGGGATGTGAGCCAGCCAGACCAACGCCCCCTACTACCCGTTTCCTGCCACAGAGGCCTCTGCCTGGCAGGCAAGCACAGGGGGGCACTCCCGGTGCCGTTGGTAGGTGGTCTCTGGACAGTATTGGCATCGGGAGGGAGGACGCTCAACTTGCCCCTGGTCATGACCGCACCCTCCCCCCTCGGCGTTGTGGCGGGTGTCGATATGGTGCGGCCGGGAC
>NQII01000769.1:392504-425382 GCA_002778355.1 Clitarchus hookeri
CTACCCCACTCCCCACTTTCCCCCTGTTCCCACTCTCCCCTTTCATCTCTCCTTTTAATCTCTCTTTTTCTCTCTGTCTCTCTTTCTCCTCTCTTACGCTCTTTCTCTCTCTATCTCTCTCTTTCTCAGAGACACACACACACAGATGTTTCAACAACAATAAATAAATTGAGAATACTGGAAAAGGGGGGGTGGGGGTTGCTCAGGGCAGACAGCAATAGTTGCAGCACAACTTCAGTTTAGAGGCAGTAGCTGCCTTCTTAACTCTTCCTCCTTACACCGCTTCTATGGGTGAAGGGCACACGGGAAAGGTACTACGGTCAACCACATGAAGTAAGAACAGGCAATGAGTTCTCTACTTAAAGTGTAACTAGAGGAGGTTAAGCCACCCAGAATCAGTCCTGTCACTTCAACCGGTGTAGTACGATGCGGTGGATGGAGTGGGTTAGCTGATCTGGATGTCTAGCAGCTTCGTCGTGTGTGTTCCTAGTGGTCTGGGCTCTACTGTACGTGTGCACCAGGTATCTTTGCGTACTTGATTCACAGTATGGGTGGCCGTCTACTGGATTGTGTTTGATGACGTATGTGCATCCGATCAAGGGTAACCCGGAATCCTACCCTAGTTTCAGCAAAGTGAGTTCAAGATGCTGTCTCCTGCTTCTACTTTGTGGGTTTGACCTCTACGAAGTCTGCAGTCACAATCATCCTAGAATAAGCATACGGGGTTAGGTAAGAATACGATTTTATTGCCCAGAGGAATAGACACGGTGGCCCATACTATCTCCTAGCTATCAATTGTACTAAAACTGGCGGAAGTAGACTACGTTAAACCAGGTGAAGGGGACCTGGGACTAAACTAAACATGAGNTCAATTGTACTAAAACTGGCGGAAGTAGACTACGTTAAACCAGGTGAAGGGGACCTGGGACTAAACTAAACATGAGCAGAAAAGGCTAGGTAGCTATGATAACAACTGACCCTAACTAATCTATGCTCTTGTCCAGAAGGAACTTGGGGTTCACTACCAAAGTGGTAGTGAGTGGAAGCGAGGTTGAAGACTTCTTTGGNTCAATTGTACTAAAACTGGCGGAAGTAGACTACGTTAAACCAGGTGAAGGGGACCTGGGACTAAACTAAACATGATCAGAAAAGGCTAGGTAGCTATGATAACAACTGACCCTAACTAATCTGTGCTCTTGTCCAGAAGGAACTTGGGGTTCACTACCAAAGTGGTAGTGAGTGGAAGCGAGGTTGAAGACTTCTTTGGNTGCTCTTGTCCAGAAGGAACTTGGGGTTCACTACCAAAGTGGTAGTGAGTGGAAGCGAGGTTGAAGACTTCTTTGGGGGTCGCTGGGCGAAGGTCTGGAAGACTTCAGGAAGGCTGCTTGGTCTCTCGTTAGGAAAGTGGTAGGCAGAGAGCTCCAGCACTCGAGGTGGTGGAGCGAACTGCCTAGTATCAACTGGCATTTTGGGTTGTGTGCTCGCATATATAGATGGCTGGCTGCGCGTTCTTCGGCTCCCTTCGGTTGGTTGGGTATCTTCGAGCTAGAGCTCCTCCCTTAGCGGCGCAGGCCACATTCTCTCGGGGAAGGCTGAAAGTGCAGTTGTCCTTGTGTGCAGGCTGCACGAACTTAAGGGCAGCGGTGGGCTTCTTGGTATGCTTCTGTCTCACTTGGGGGTGATTACCGGACACGTGTCGTCTGACGTGATGGCGTAGGCGGCTTCGGCTGTCGTTGATGAGGCGGAGTCGTAAATAATAATTATGCCAGTAAGCGTCATGCATCAAACTTATGATTAAATTTGTAGGTTAAGTTTATTAATTTCTAATGTTTAATCTTGCTTAAAATGGTCAATTGTAAGAAAAGGCTTACCACGTTAACTGCACCATAAAAAAGACAGTAATTAATAAATTTAATTGTTCCTTGTAGGTAAGTTTGAGTTAACGTTTGCTTAGTGGAATATATCACAAGCAGTTGTAGAATAAAAATTTTGCTATAGTTTTGATTAGTTTAGGATTGTCATATCTGCGATTTCCACCACGATTTAAAAAAAAATTCATAAGGTTTCTGGCTATTGTTAATGTATATTTTTTGATTTTACTTACATCGCAGCCCGATATATATATATATATATATATTTTTTTATGCGAGGAAGATGCCGCACTCCAGAAACTCCATTGTGACGCTACTGACGGAGTCTGCCTGCAACTAAGGAACGTAAGCTCTACCCTTAGAATAAAATTTCTGTTTTAATTGAAATAATTTGTGAAGGAGAAAACATTTTAAGTTCTGCCACCCAGAGGACATATCGTATTGTGAAATAGTCTCTCTCACGAATGTGTCAGTAAGTATAACCACATAACCAAGATTTTCAATTACCATTTTCTTGCTAGCTGCCCAACATTCTTCTTGAGTTTAGAAAATGAGCATTGATGAAATTTACAGTACATTTTTGAGTAAACCAATTAGCTTGCCTAATTACGTTCTGTAAGAGAGGTGGCTAATATAAATAAACTTTCATTAATTTTTTTTTTTATTTCTCTACATATTTCATGAACAGTTTCAGTTTTCAGTTACTGCTAGAAAATATTAATTTCCATATTTTTTTGATTTAAAAGAAAACATTAAATTACATGAAAATAAATAGTATTGAAGTTTGCGTCATTTGTAATGGGTAGAGAGCGACCTGAATAAATAGCATTTGCGATAAAACAAAAAATAACGTGAATTTTAGCATTTTAGTTTGAATAAAGCAATTTTTCCCATTTCACTTCAAATAAAGCTATTTTGAAAATTTACACTGACTTTTGCTTGCAACTAAACCAATATTCGTGGAATGAGTGTTACAAAATGATCTGTTTTGTAGCTTTGCTAACTAAATACGGCAAAAAAAAATGCACACTGACACGCAATGAATGTTTATATCACGTTTTGTGGTTGAGGTTAGGAATACTCTTCCACTGTTTACCAAATGTCCACCGTCTTCGTTGCTACAACTAGTTATTTTTGTGTGTTAAAAATTTTGAATGTCTAAGTGTCAATAATTCGTAGATCACATTTTGTAGCTTTCTTTGAACAACCCACCCGTTCCATAATTTTTTTTCACGTACACAGTTCAGAAAATATAATGATCACAAAACAAAAGTGTTACTGTTCGGTAGTGTGAATTATTACATCGCCTTGATGACCATAGAATATACATGGCTAGAGTATATTTGTCAGCAAATCTGAACGTAAATTAGCACACGAGTTAGATGAAATTTTTATCATTGCTGTAGAGACCTGAAAATTTAGCAAACGCTATAAATGCAAATTTTTACATAAAAAACAAAAAATTACGATTTTTGAGAATTCTACCTGTAATCCACAAATTGTACAAAATCCTGTAGTATTTTCGTGAAATATTGTTTTATGTTACATAGTTGCTTCTTACGATGTATTTTGTGTGTTTTTGCATATTTGAATACGAATGCATTCAGAATTGGTCAGTAAATTTCTTCGATTTATCACCATAAACGAAAACAGGTTTTATTTTCCGTAACGTGTGTTTACATCCATAAATAACATTTCTGCAATTGATAATGAGTTACTTTGAGTTAACATTCTAGTGCACGGCCCTGCAAAAGTTTATTTGCTCACTAGGAAACCCCGCTGTTGTAGTGTTCACATCTACCAAGCTTCACATTATCTATGGAATTCACGCCAACTAGATTGCTGAGTTGGTTTACATTCATAGTATCTTCACGTTTTATCAAACAATATTAATTTTTTTACAAAGCGCCGCGGCGGTCAAAAATGTGTTTTTATGCAGTTGTTTATGTAGAATATATTTGTAAATTTAATTATCATGTATTTTAGTCTTGTATTCTTCCAGCTAACTGTATTTTTATCGTACATATTCTCTGTAAATTTGTGCAGTAAAAAATTACACATTTTGAACAAACAAAAGTTTTGTAAGCAGGCCTAACAAAAAAATCTGTTGTTGAAAGTTCAGATAGTTAAAAAAAAAATAAAGGCAAATTTCTCTAGTTTTTTTTTCTTTTCATACAAGGTACTTTTTTTTTTTTAACAAGAGGTTTTTATAATTGTGTATAAATTGTTTACATTAGTCTCTTCATGAAACAGTATACTCTTGCCTGTGCATTGTGACCGTTGTTCCATGTGTCGGGCAAAATACAAAATCTTAAGTAAGAAAATGTGAAATGGTTTTCAATATTGTTTGTTAGTAAAGGAAACTAGTGGTTTTGCCTTAAAAACGTGGCTGTATATTTCTCTGGGAGTTAGGCATTTTGCAAGGACATAACAATTGCTAAAAAAAACACAGTTTTTCAATAGGAATAACATTGCCAATTTCAGGTTTTACGAATAAAGTGACATTTCTCAAATTATGTATGTCTTTATAAAGAGGACATGAAAAATTGGAGCAATTCTCATGCAGAAACCTGCATTTTTGTAGCAAGAAAATAACCGCCATTTTTGACAAAAATAACACCTATTAAAAAAAACACACATTTTTGGATAAAATAACACCTACTTTTTCAAGTCTCTTAATAGTGGGTATTCGTAGTATGTCATGCTTTGGTAAGGATGTTTGAACATTGTCATAAAAAGATTTGTACATTTTCTGTTTCTACTATATATAGTAAAGCCCCAATTATCCGCGACGTAGAAATTTTTTTCAAAATTTTTAATTTTTAATCTAAGCCAACAGCAAGGAAAATTCAATAGACCCTGCAGTGCGAAGGTCGAAAATTATGTAGTATGTACGCACATTCTCTGATCATTGACCTTGACGACCTGAGAGGGCGAGTCCACTCTGTGAAGTTTACGTATAGAGGTCACCCTTTACGTTTTCTCTCGGCCTGCCAGTGGCCTCAGTTGTCAGTAAGCGTGCTTAGTGATCAGACGTGTTTTATGTTTCTTTGTCAGTGCTCAAGTTTAGTGTTTCGTTAGTTCCTGAAATTATGTAATCCATAATGGCTGAAAAAGGAAAGAAGGTTGTGTTAACGATTGCACAAAAACTTGAAATTATTTCTAAAATAAAAAATGGTGCTTCAAGGTAGCAGATGTGTTTGGATTACGGGATCGGGGAAACAACCGTGCGAGATGTTTTAAAGCAAAAAGACAAACTGTTGGCTTTTGCATCAGTGTCAGAAAGTGCTTCTAGGATGAAAAAACGAAAAACAATGAAGAAATCCACCTATAATGAACTTGACTCGGCATTAGCGGAGTGGTTAGCTCAGGTGCGAAGTGAGGGCACCCCCGTGCCTGGTCCTACCATTGCAGCTAAAGCAAAAATCTTTTTTGATTTGTTAGGCCTGGAAGGAAATTTTGATGCGTCGTCTGGTTGGTTACATTGTTTTAAGAAACGTCATGGAATTAGAGAGATTGGTCTACACGGAGAGAAGCTGAGTGGTGATCAACAAGCAGCTGATGATTTTTAACGTGATTTTGAAGAGTTTGTGTTGTCAGAGGATCCGTCATATGAACAAATTTATAACGCTGTTGAATCAGGGCTTTTTTGGAAGTGTCTTCCCACTTGTACTTTAGCATTTGAAAGTGAACATCACCCGGCAGGTCACAAAAGTAGCAAGGAAAGAATTACAATCTTGCCATGCAGCAACGCTGCGGGTAGTCACAAACTAAGGCTTCTGGTAATCGGTAAATCTAAGAAACCAAGGTCTTTTATGGGGACAAGAGCAGAAAATTTACCAGTTGATTATTTCAACCAAAAAAAAAAGGTTTTGATGAACCAGCAGATTTTTCAAGAATGGTTTGAAGAGACTTTTGTGCCTCAAGTATGTAAACATCTTGACTTAACAAATTTGCCAAATAAGGCTGTTTTGTTAATTGACAATGCGCCTTCACACCCAGCTACAAGTGTGCTTAAATCTTCTGACGGCCAAATCTTAGCAAAGTTTTTGCCCCCCAATGTTACTGCGCTCATACAACCCATGGACCAGAGAGTCATTGCAAACATGAAGAGAACATACACGACAAAGTTGTTACTGTCAAAAATCGAGGAAGGCTGCGATCTCAAAGAATTTTGGCTGAATTATACAATTTTGGATAGCATTTGTGATATTGCATCTGCATGGGATTATATATATCAAACCCTCAACCCTTGTTAAATCATGGAGAAAAGTCTTTTTGAGTATAGAAACAAATGTCAACCAAAACATTTGTAAAGATGTGAATGAAGTCATGCTGACCGCTACACTTTTTGACCTAGTGACATCCGTTCCGGGAGGTGAGAATGTCGACGAAGAAAACATAGAAGAGTGACTGGAATGCGACGCAAGTGAGTCGGGGTTTGAACGACTGACTGACATGCAATGGGAGTAAACGAGAATGAAGAACAAAAAAATTAAAGTGAAGAAGATGAGGCGCCTTCACGGATGACACACAAAACTACTTTGCAGCACGTAGACGGATTGCTTCAATATTTAGAGGAACAAAACGACGGTGCACATCTGGCAGAAAAACTCATGTTAAGGAAAGTACAATTTAGAATAAAGAAAAGGTGTTTCCAAAGCAAGAAGCAAAAATGAGTGAGTAATTTTTTAAAAAGGTGTAACTCAACACTTTTTGTACAGTACTACTATGTATGGCATTGTTTTTTGTTTACTGTTCTTTATTTTAGTGATTTAGACGTACAGCAAAAGTTTCTGCTGTACCGTACGTATGTATGTATTTAAGAATTTTATTTTTGTGCAATAAAACATAGTTTTTATGTTGAAATATTTTTTTTCGTGTTTGCACTTCATTTTCAGTCTTTTTTCGGGTTATCCATGATTTTTGCTATCTACGGTGCCCTTGCCACCCAATTACGCGGATAATCGGGGCTGTACTGTACCTAAATTCACCTAGGTAATCATTACCCAAAATATAAATACTGTATGTATCATTCAGACACATAACTTTCCTGCACATTGCATACAACTGAAACACTCAACCAATATATACATAGACGCAAAACTCCCATTTTTCAAAGTAAATTTTTTTGGGTTATTTTTTGAGAGACAAAACATACTGATTGTATGTTACAGGTTACCGTATCAGACTGGGCTCAAACACAGATGCACCTAATACTGGTCGTCTACATGTTGACTATGCACAGGCCAGAGATGACTTATATGAGTGGGAGTGCCGTCAGAGGGCATTGCAGCGTGAGCAAAGACACAGGGAACGCATGGAGCAAGAGAGGATGAGGCCACCATCACCTCCACCAGTTGTTCATTACACAGATCATGAGGCTCTTGCTATATCTGAGAAGATAAAGGGTTTGTATTTTATTTGCTTTGTTGCTTTCTTGTTCTTGAGTGGTCTTACTCATTGAGATTCTGAGAGCACTGTCTATTTTTCTTTCCTTTTGAAATAATGATTATTAAAGTCTTCTTTTTAACTACAGCCATACTGGCAATTATATTTCAGAAAAATTTATTTATATTATCTTAGCAATAAAAAATGTATTTTGAACTATATAGTCTATTCATAGTTATGTTCAAACTTTTTTGAAACCTGCTAAGAGGTATTCTTTCCGGTACATATGACATATTATTTCGCCTACACAAACAAAAATATTGCCATGCGAATTACATGTGTCGTCTATCACATGCTTTGTATATAGTCTTCAGCTGCCCAAATAATACTGGCACATGTTTCAAAAAGATATACAGTAGAACCCTGATTTCATTTTTGTGAGAGTGTTAATTTCACCTTTCTGAAAATGTCCTTGTTTACTAGGCAGAATTTGTGACCCTCAAAACATACATCACTTCTGCTGGCCCCCTCTGTGTTAGTTATTGTGATCAACTTCCTAGCTGAAGTGGCCTGTTAGTGTGGGTTGGTAGCTGCATGGGCTTACTTGCTTCCTCAGGGCCTTGTACCTGGGCCATGGTGCAACAGTTATGGCACTTGGAGCTGATGCTGGTTTAGAAACAGTGGGTTGCTCTGATTGGTGTTGAGGACTTCAGTGGAATGTGTGCCACATGTGTAGTGGGGCTGCAACAACTGCTGCTGCTCATTACCTGGGGCCTTGCTACCTCGTAATGTACTGCATATATGGAGTAGGGCATATGCAGCAAGGTCATAAAAGTAATGGCTGATGGAGATGGTGTGCATGCAGTGCCTGCAATCCACACTACAGTTGCTGGGTAACAACTTGTCAACACTGATGTTGAGCTTACGTCAGGAGAGACTGAAGAAACTACAAAGGTCATGCCTGGTAATAGTGGTAGGGTAGGTACGTAGGTAAGGCATAACATCTCATCAACAGCACGGTCCTTGGAGATGGAGCACATTGCTCAGAGAAGCAGGGAAGGAATTGACCATGGTCTGCAGTAAGAATAAGAAACCATCCCACCATTCACATGGATTGATTTTGGGAAACCATGGAAAACCAAATTGAGGATGGCCAGACTAGGATTCAAATCCAGGTCCTTCTGAATGCAAGTCCAAAAGTTTACCACTGTGCCACCTTTTTCAGTTGGTAATAGTGAACGCAGCTGCCAAAGTGGGACCTGCAGTGAGAGTTGCAGTGCCTGTTTGCATATTCAGGCAGCCCATTATGCCTCTGTTCCACCTCCTTCCCTTTGAGAGTAGAGCATGTGTGATCAGATATAAGTGGTGGAAGGGAGTTTTGATTGCTGAAGGAATCAGTTGTAGCACAGGTAGTGGTCAAAAGTATGGTTGCACAATTTCTTGTATAATGCCTCATTCTTCAGTGTCTCACATGGTGAATGGATTTAGATAAAACGTGTAGTGGTTCATATGCTAGTTTGTAGGGGTGTAATGTAGGATGAAGAGTCAGCACCTATGCCTGGTCTTGCATAGTGGCACACTAACTAGTGAATATATTGGTAACTATAGCCCACACACCACCGAGTGGCAATCCAGGGATCTACCCAATTCACATATGTTGCTACTCTATGTAATTTGCTCAACACACTTCTGCCATTGATATGGTTACCAATGAGTTAACATTCAGTTCAGCGTATTTATTAGTGGAATGTTGGACAGTGTCATTAAGTCATAATAAGTAATATGATTCATATTTTCCTCTGTGTATAACATTCTTTTGATGCTTGTATTTTAAATTTTCATTAAATACTGTTTTTACATGTAGGTGAAGGGTGTGGGCGCAAGTCCTATCCCTGGTATATATTTACTGGTACCTAAATTTTTGATATTGTTTACGGGTGTCTGATCATTCAAGCATGTGAAGTAATAAAAGATAGAATAAGTGTACTTTGACAATAGAACAATGTAGCTGTACTTAGTTGTCAGTTTTACCTCTTGTAACTATTCAAATCTGCAGACATTAACGTAATTGTGTCAATACAGTATTCACATAGAAATGCATGGAATGTTTCCAGCAGTGGACGACTCATTCACCATGGCAGTGCAGGTGGTGATAACGTGGTTGGAACGTGGAGACTGTAACAAGCGCAATGCCAACACATTTTACACAATGATTCAGTCGACCAACTCCCATGTGCGCCGCCTGCTCACCGAGAAGACCCAGTATGAAGAGGAGCTCCAGCGTGCACGGGAACTCATGAAGGGCCGCATGCAAGGACTGCTTATACAGTGTGAGTACTTCCTGTGCGTGTTCTTTCTTAGGCCTGTGCAACATGTTAGTACATAAATTGGACAGTCAGGGTAAGGACATTTGCTGCAAGTAGTTTCCTGTGTGGATCTGTCAATAGCAATAGTGTAGACCTTTTAATTGTAATGGAGTACAAACATTTAATGGCATGGGAGCATTTATGGTTTAAATTTTAGAGAACCAATGCCTTGCCGAAATGAAAATGAAGTCAAGTAAGATAATACTAAGTGAAAGCTTTGTCCCTTTATTAAATTGAAAAAAGTTACAACTGAGTAAAATTTATTTACAAACCTACATTTACAAAATATGCTTTTTTAGTTAAGTTAATTTTTGCTCTAAAAATATCAGATGCTATATGTATTTTTCATCCAATAACTGTGTATTTATTTTAAGTTAATGTTCACAGTTAATTTTCATTTCTACGACCCCAGGAATAGCAACCCTCTCAACGTAATAACTTTTTTTTTAGGGAACCATGGGAAAAAAATTAATTATAAAGGTTTTTCCAATAACGACCCCTTTGAAATAAGAACCCTTTTCCTGGGAACCATGAAAAGTTGTAGAATTGAGATTGACTGTGACGTGTGCTGATGTTTTAGCCTTAGGCCTATCAAAATAGATCACGTTGCTCTACTGTAGGATGTTCTGTGTGTAAAGCAGACAAGCGGCGTTTGTATTAACGTCTTGTGGAGCAAACGAGCAGCACTTAATTTCGTTAACGCCTTGGTTAAAATGTAGCTATAAACTTTGAGCAGCAATAATAATAATTAACCTTAACGTAATTAAGGAAGTGGTAATTTTCTAGTTTAGGGGCTTTTCTGAAAATAAGAAAAAAAACTCCAGAAAGTGGTATATTTCGACTCTACTAATAACGTAGAACACGAATATACTAGGGGCATTAACGTACGACGAATTTCCTAACATGTACCCACCTAACCTAACAGAACCTAACTCCACGATGGGTGAATCACTATTTTACGTTTTTAAACTAACCTAGGATTGTACGGCTCTAAACTAACCTAGGATTGTAAGGTTGTACAGTAATATAAGATTATACAATATTAAAAAAATCTCCGATCAACACCCTACAATCACAGACTACATGGGAACCCTATAATCCTACGTTATTTTAAATAACTACAATCCTAGGTTAGTTAAAATCGCTACAATCCTAGGTTAGTTTAAAAATGTAAAATAGTGATTCACCCATCGTGGGGTTAGGTTCTGTTCGGTTAGGTGGGCACATATTATACAATTAGTCATACGTTAACGACGCTACTATAGTCGTGTTCTGCGTTACCTACGAATACTCCAAGGTTAGTATAGAAAGAATGTGAAATTGTGCTGTATAAACGTCCGGAAAAAGCCTTGTTTGACTTACGTAATATAACTACATTTGCACGTTAAGCTACCGGATAGGATTTGTGGGTTTCACACTAAACTACGAATTTAGGATTTTAGGGATTTAAAGGAACGTAAAACCCACACAAATAATATAAATGCACTCACCAATGTAGGCGGGTTGTACATACTCTTGTCAATGGCCCATTCAACGTCAGATCACTAGATGAAATCACAGTTTTCACGAAGCACCACATACGCGAATATAACGCACTGAAACACTCATTTACAGCCGAATATATATACAGAAGCACTCGTTAATAGGCTAATATAACGCAGAAACGTAGTCTTGCTTGCTTTTTTTCCGTCTTAAATCACGAACGAAGCACCATCGAACTGACCACGACCGCTGCCTGCATGCATACTAACGTATGACTCGTGATGTCTTATGCGCCCGGCAGATTGCGTGAATATGCTATGCGTAGCCATTATTAATGGCGGCAGACGTTAACAGGCGTAAACATCAACTTTCGCGATTTCTTTAAATATGTTCTACTTATTTTAACATTACGCCGTCTTGAATATCAACAAGGTAAGCTATGCAGAACCCGTTAATGCAACTTTTGTTGGCATAAAACGTTTCATTCAAAACGTAAACAAACTGTCAGAAACAGTCACCTCACAAACTTGTTCAATTTTTTAAAATATGTTGTACTTATTTTAAAGCTATGCCCCCAATATATTCGTGTTCTACGTTATTAGTAGAGTCGAAATATACCACTTTCTGGAGTTTTTTTTCTTATTTTCAGAAAAGCCCCTAATCTAGAAAATTACCAAGGAAGTTAGAATGTCTATATGGCTTCCACGATTATACTTATAATAAATGTCACGTAATTGTAACTGTGTGAGATAAAATATTCAGTGAGAGAAATAAGTCGCTACCTGTATTTAAGAACATTCCATGTAATAACATTTTGTGTATAAATAACGTAAAAATATTATAACCACGTGGAAGTTAGTCATTTAGTAAATCTTTAAGGTACTTGCAATTCTGTAATATAAAATATTTTTGTGCACTGAAATTTTATTTGCTAATGTTGGGAGCACCGTCCATTGGCTTTTTGTTTTGTAACCTTGGCCGTAAGAGGGGTCACGCGCCACCCCTCCACTCAGGCAGTCACCATTTTGTGATGTCAGCCGCCCCTCTCCTAGCAGGGTGGATATATAAGCCGGTCGCAGGCAGGGCAGAGCAGAGAGTGCTTCAGGGAACCTTCCCCTAGGTGGAACTCCAGTGTTCACATGCTCTCTGCACCCACTCACCCTCCCACCGATCAGGGGCCAAAATACGCTCAATGTTGCTACCTCGAACCCATCCTCCTTGGCCAGGCCGAAATACGCTCAGCGGCAACAGAGAATTCCTACCTTCCCTTACACCTTGTTTTGCTACCCAGGGGCCGAAATATGCTCAGCGGTAGCAGGACACACACCCAAAAATCTCGTGTCAGTGGGGCCAGGGCCAAAATACGCTCAACCACTGTCAACCTATACCTAGGCACACGGGCCGAAACGTGCTCATCTGCCATCCCACTACCTCCTACTCCAACCACCAGGATGCAGGTCTATGTGGACATTAGGAATGCACCCCACTTCTCGTCAGAACAAGTGCTCGTCGCACGTGCAACCATCTATTTCCAGTCATGTAAACCCCGTTCACTGCCACGCGGTTGCTGTGTTAGAGTAGATAGGGTGCTTTCCAGTACTTTTCCATTGTATTTGTAAGCAAGTGTTTCTGAGTTATTGTAATGTGTATGTAAATTGAACTCGTTGCCTGTGTGGTAAATAAAATCCAGTGAATTTAAGAACAAGTGTGTTTTCCTCATGTCAGCTTCTCAAGCTGCCTATGTTCTCGCTCTAAAAAAAGTCTAAAGGAGAAAGCTTGTGCAGAGAGACGTGCCACCTCGTGGCCTACAAGTGAACCTTCTCCTAAGTTGTTTAATTATCAAGGACCCCAGCCCTGTTCACCGGCGCGTGAGGCAATTGATCTAGCTCCAGTTCAGCACTATTCACTTAAGATTCCGGATGTGGTAAGCCAGAATCTGATTTCCGCCTAGTGCGTGTAAAAACTCGCAGGCCGATACCGCCCCCGATACGTATTAAATAACCATGCCTATTCCCCGGTCCTCTTACCACTTTCATTCACAGGGAACGGTTGTACTAATCCCCAGCCAGGTCTCCCAGTCTCAGTTACACCTAGGCCACCTGCCCTAGGTGCAGGTATAGCCAGTGCCACACAGCAAGCTTTTGTGGCGTCCAACATAGGGGCCCAAAGTACAATAGCCCGCTGCAACTGTAAAATGTTTTGGTCTAGGAAAAAAAAATGCTGTAGGCCACACATTAGCATTTATCATTGCTGAATACATCCAAATGACTATGTATGAGTATGTAAGCTAACATGACATGTAAACCAAAGTATGTGTTTACGGGTCCTTATGTGGGATAGTTAATCTGCATTTTTTAAAGGCAAACATTTTACCTAAGTTTTAAAAAAAGATTTTTTTGTCAGTCATTGTGTTGTTTATTTTTTAAAGGTTTTAATTTTACACATATGCTTAATAATAGTGTAGATAATCATCAGTTAAAATTACAAAGTTTCAGAAGAAAAATATTTGTTATATCATTTTATTAGCGGGCTCAAAAATTGTTTTAGAATTTGATTGTTCAAGCCTGTAACTCACTTTTCTATAACTTTCCATGAAAACTTATGTGTGCTGCACAAAATATGTGATTATGGAAGTGGTTTTCTTATATTTATGCATGTTAATGCTCCAGTTTTATGCAGAAATTCTATCAAAGATTAGCTCGTACATAAACTGAATCCATCACCCACCTAAAAATGCTACTGTTGCATCAATGCCATATCGCAGGATTTTAACCCAGGACCCTATCCACCATAAGTTGCTATCACAGAAGTGACCTTGAATTCTGCATCATTTAAGTTATATTCAAATGATGCAGGCATTATTCAGTTACAAAGCGATGTCATAGAAAATTACTGTTTGGACTGAGCTCACCACTTCTGGCAGTGGTGGTGTAGGGGAGGGGGAACAGGGTAGGTTGGTTGGGAGTGAACTAAAGACAGAGGAAGTGTCTGGCTGCTAATGTGTTAGTGAACAGCAGATGTCATTACTGTCATGGTTGAAAAAATCATTCGTGATTGTTCCTGCGAGTGCATAGTGAGTTTACAGTAGTGATAGTTTGGTTTCTGTGCAACGGTCGTTTGGTGTTTCACATTATTTTGTAATTTTAAAACAATCTGGAATATATCTCTGTTGCCTCCTAGGAAGAACTAAGTATTCACAGAGAAAAATGTGAGATAATAAGTACCTAGGCATGGGCCAATACCACTTTTTGCAGATACTTCGGATTACTTCTACACCAATTCCAGTAATGTTGTGCAGGATGATAATTCCCATTTTGAGTTATCATTTTCTACTGAAATTCACATTATTTTTAATACAGATAAATTACAATTAAGGTGACAACAAAATTGTACAAATAAGTAGTGAACGAACATTAAACAAAAATATCACAGAACATTACTGCATTGTTTCCTCAAAACATTCACAGCAATAGAATATAAATATGTAAGTCAAACCAAAATTGTTAATAGATGAAAGTTTCATCTCAGTGATCAATGCTTACCTAGTGGTCAAAGTATTGACGTGTAGAGTACATACATTTTTTTTTAGATAATGCTAATTTTTGTACAGAAACTCAAACTGACAATACTTGTTCAGGTCCATTAATTTAATAGGTGTCTAGAAAGAAGAAGGGCGTATGTTGAAATTTAGGAAAGTGCGGGAATCTTAACAAAATTCAACATTGCACCTTGCAGCAANTGTTCAGGTCCATTAATTTAATAGGTGTCTAGAAAGAAGAAGGGCGTATGTTGAAATTTAGGAAAGTGCGGGAATCGTAACAAAATTCAACATTGCACCTTGCAGCTATGAGATGAGCAGCTTATGTAACACATACCCTTGTTTCAATGTGAATACATATGTAACTATTTTATCAAAACACATTCACTTTATTAAACAATGGTATTTGGTGTTTCATTTCCTTATTGTAATGACTTGCATAGGTACAAAGGTACAAACAGCATTAATGCATTAACAAACTAATTTTATGAATTTAACAGTTTTTGATTATTTGCATAACTGGAAACTAAGATATACGATATATTTTTTGTCTCTAT
This sequence comes from Clitarchus hookeri, assembly GCA_002778355.1. Classification (NCBI taxonomy): domain Eukaryota; kingdom Metazoa; phylum Arthropoda; class Insecta; order Phasmatodea; family Phasmatidae; genus Clitarchus; species Clitarchus hookeri. The sequence continues at coordinate 407,710 of NQII01000769.1, forward strand.
TAAGATACATGAAATGTGCAAATCTTATGCATTGACAGGGGGCAATGATGTATATAAAATTCTCTGTGTTCTTCAGAAGTCATGCACCAAACCATATGGAGAGGGTCCTTTTTTGCTTCACTAATAGGCAATAAAGTTTTGTAGAGAAGTGGTAAAGTTGATAATTGAATGTGATACTTGAATATGTGAAACACGTTCCACAGTCGCAATATATTGTGGGATTCGTGTGCATAGACAGCTGTCAGATCATCACGTGACAGCTTGAACCAAATGTACTTTATGATCCTGAATTTGTTACAAGGTACTATGTAAGTCTGTGTAACAATGTTAAACTCTTTGAAGTCAGTCTGGCTCATTTCTGTAATGGTGAATGGAAACGTCGCTTTTGCTGAAGCAATAATGTTTCCTGTTTCCTGGAACCATGGCTTTACTCTCCTTTCTCTGGCATTCTATCAACATAAAATCACGGTCGCATGGGAGGAAGCTGTGACCAGTGATCAGAAATTTTTGGTTGATTTTATATAGTACCCACATCTGAAGATGTGCATGTTCAATCTGAGAATCTTTTTGTTGTTGTTTTGGCCTACAGACTGGTCCAACCACACAATCAGTTTGTGCACTTCTATGGGAAGCATTACTGTGATTGTCAATGTTACACTATCTCAGTAAACACAATCTAATTTCTTGTGAGCTTCGTTTAGCGATAACTTCATGCCACAGAAACATATTTGCTTGATTACAGGTCATATTATAGATTGCAAAGTTATATAATGCATACTATCGTTGGAAAACATCTGAATGGGTGAGCATTGGTGTGAACAGGACTTGCTGTAAATTGATACAGAGCGTTACGACATGTTTGTTGATTCCATCTTCCACAAGTTTTTTATACACTGCATCGGCCTTCATGTGATGGGCTTCGCTCTCACCTGCAATGCGTTTCTACTCTTGATTCAACGCTAAAACAAGTTGAGCGTACAACAGGTTGCACTTTTTGTATGCATCAGAATGAGAGGCTCCAAACCTCAACTTGAAGTCTGTTGAAAATATATCTACTAATTGTACCTTATGTTATCACTTTCTGGATATCGTTCAAGAAACAACTGATGCATCTTCTTCACAGACAATTCCATGCTCAAACATTTCTTTGCAGATGAATTTAGGCTATAATGACATTTACCTTGCATTGCAGGACACGGATATGTTTAGGAAGAACAGAAAACACGTTCATTAATGTCTTGAGGCATACCTGTTTTCCATTGATATTATAATCAAAAGCTGCAATTTTTCGTGATGATGTGTCAGACTTCCAGGTTGCCTACATATTGGCTTACGTATATGTATGAAACTCAGACGAAAAAGCGTTTGACCATTGTGATCCTGTTGATAAAACCTTCTGAACAATCCATGCACAGTGTGAATAGCATGTATGTTGCATCCAGCTTTCATACAACACTCCTGACAGCCTTGAACACAGGTAGGCTTTGCCGGCACAACTGATCCCTTCCCGCACTTGTTTACATACTCTTTACCTGAATTTTGCATCTTTTTCTGCTTCTTATCATGCACCACTCTTCAATATTCAGCGACTGTTTTTTACTCGAACCCAAACTATTGCATTCACTAAGCTATAAATTAACATTGTTCATGTTGGCTCGTAACGAGCTGAGGTTGACTAGTAAGTGAAGCTCAGTGACAGTGACGGGAGGTTGAGGAAAGCTGCCATACACCTTTCTTCTGCCAGCACCACCTGTATTTGATATCTTGCAATGCGTGTTTGACATCTAGCGGGAGGGTGTGAATAATATAAATCTCATCAAAGCGTCGTCATATCACACAGTAGCTTGTTTCATAAAAAAAAAAAAAAAGTAACATTTGTAACATATGCTCTTCTTCTAGACTTGTATTCAATTGTCTTGTATGGTTAGCAATAAATCTTGCATCACTGAACACTATTTCTTTATGCCACACAGCATGCTGGTTCTGAGAGGAATTTCATTTCAGCAACCTTCTTAAACATTTATCGTAAAAATTTTATACAATGCTTACTTGACATTAAATTGTGATTAAGGTGATATAATTAAACTGAAAAAATTAATTCAGAACATTTATCACATACACTGCTGGAGCTTACAGCTGAAACAGTATTCAAGTAAAATCTTGAAGTTAGTGTTCCATAATTACTTAATACTAGATTATAATATAATTTTGAGACACCAAGAGGGTGCTTGATGCAAAAACACTTATATAAGAGTCAGCCGCACAAGGTTGAGGTGATAATGCATGCATGCTATCCAACATTTATAAGCTTCACCATCAACGAGTGTGTTAAACAGAAATATCACAAAACATTACTGCAGTGTTTCCTCAAAACATACAGAACATTATAAACATGTCGCTTCAATAGAAAATTTAAAATAAATAATGTCTACTTTTTGGTGATTACTGCTAACCTAGGGGTAAAATTATTGTCATGTACAGCACCTTTATTTAATAAGATTAGGGCTGGGCCGATACCGATACCCGAGTATCGGCCAATATCAGCAGTATTAGTATCGGTAGCATCAGTAAAATACATTGTCGATACTTAGCGCAGATACTACGGTATTTATTTTCTATTTCACAGTGTATCCACTTACCTTACACCCACTCACTCACTCACTGTATTTACTGTGATATCTATACCAATTTTCACCCAATTCTGTTTATTATTCCGTGAAGTTTTCCCAATAATAATTAGTGCCGAATTAAAAAAAACAGGATGGCGATACTGCCTTTGCAACTACTCGAGATATTGAAAATAATGTAGGCCTACGCAAAAAAAATTTTGCTTCGCTGTAATCAAAATTAAATATTCCAACACTTGACATGTTCTTCTTCAAGCACAATTGAGTCAAAGATTTATTTATTTCCATCAATTTATTGCTTTGTTATAAACAGCGCAGCAAACAATTTTTTTTTCACGCAACTATTTGCATTTTCTATTCGGGTGCCGTGCCAAAGCAAAAAATACCGACCACACCAAAAATATGGCTTTAAAATTATACATCAATTTTTAATAGTGTAAAATCTAAAGTTGATTTGTTTACTATTAACATTTATTTAGCTAAAAACAAATATGGCCACGACTTGTTTCCTTCACATTTGTGTGCAATATGGCGCGTGATGCAGTTCGATTCTACTGTTACCAACATTTTCATAGCAGTTGTGTACCTTAACTAAGTTTTCTGCATTCACTAGAAATGCTCTGAATCTGCTGGCTTAAATTAAATATAAAATCCACACACAGAGAATGTATGTAAATGTACTGAAATAATAAACGCAGTGAAGCACGACATGATGGTGTGAGAGTGAAAGTGAAAGTGTGTGTGTTAGAGAGTGAGTGAGTGTGAGTTTGAGTGAGAGTGAGTGTGTGTGTGTGTGAGAGTGTGAGTGAGAGTGTGAGTGAGAGTGTGTGAGAGTGAGTGATAGCGGGAGAGAGGGAGGGAGAGAGAGAAGCATGCGCAATGAGTGGGTTATTTGTTTTCTGCCAAGTGCACACAGATGACTTCCTTTTGGTTATGTTAATGTAATGCAGATGTTTTCCAGAAATTATATCATGCAGGCGTATCAATTTAGTGGTGATAACTATTTAATTCAGTACTCTTTGGAAGAAATTTATGGTTTTGTTTTGTAGAAATGCCCCTGCAAGGTAAAACTGAACGTCTCAAAATGTCAAACATCATGTGGTTTCAAGAATATTGTGCATTTCCCAAAACAATATCATTTTAAAAAAATACCGTAAACATCAAGGCAAGTCGTACTTATATGTATATTATTCTTTTTGCAAATTTTTCAGTGTTAAGTTTTTAACTTTTTAATTTGTTGAGGCTAGCAATGTTCGTTTAATTATACCACAAAATGTAAACAAAACAAATCAAGTGCTGCGCCTTGAAAGTTAAATACGTGTATTAACACAGATATTGATAATGCTGGAGATATCACAAAATCAAAAAATTAGCATACATATCCCAATTAATTAATTATGCATGATTATTTTTATACTAATGGTTGATTAAACATTTTAGGCTGAAAACTTCCAAGTTCCCTCGAAGATTTATTTTTTTGATTCAAAGCCAAAGTCGAAGGAACAAAAATCTTTGATTCAATTTTGACGGCAACTGGACTTAGTAATCGAAAGATGGTTTGTTATGTGGTGTTGAGCGCATGATGCTTTTGGCATAGCTTTTTGCTTGATCACGCCTGAAGTCCGCCATTTTTCGTTAGTAACTAATTGTACTTAGGTGCTCACTTGTGAATTTGTGAATTCAAAGATTTTGTGAGTGCCTGTTACCAGTTTGAGTCACGAAAATACACCTACTATTAACATAAATATTTTTGTATTATCATCACTGTGTTGTTATATGTTCACATATTGTACGCCGGCCAAGATATTGATAGTAGAGTTTTTTTATGTTTTTGTGATAGTTAAACTGTTTCAGTGGCAGGGAAGAAAAGTGATGTTTGGAAGTATTTCGTTATACAATTAAATGCAGATACCAAGGCAACATGCACTTTCTGCCATGCAAAAATTTCCCGTGGTGGTACTAACACACAAGGATTTACTACGTCAAACATGAAAAAACATTTAGATTCAGTTAACAGCAGGGACGTGAAAATTATGAACTTAGAGAAAGAACCACGCACTTGTTTTGAACATGCTCAGACTTGTGTGCCTGGCAGCAGTGGTGTGCAAATCAATGTAAGTGGTGCAAGTGAACTTTCCTGTGCTAGTAATTCATTCATCAGCAGTGAGGATTGTAGCTTACTTCCCTCCCAATTATCCTTAAGCATGACCATACTGATTAACAGTCAGAGTAAACCGAAATTTCACAAAATCAATGACATTTTTGTGAAACAAGCACCACTGTCAACCTGTAGTTCAAAGCACATACAAATCACAGAGCTCATTGGAAAAATGATATGCTGTCACTTACTTCCTTTCAGAATCATTGAAAGTGAGGGATTTAATGACCTAGTTTCATTTTTGGAACCAAGATATAAAATACCTGATCGAACAACATTCTCCAGGACTGTAATTCCTGAGCTGTACCAAAGATTGCGGAGTAGAGTTAAGGGGGGTTTTATTGGTGTGGAGCATGTTAGTTTGACTTCTGATTTGCGGTCCACACTTGCTTGTGATGATTTTATTTCACTCACTGCTCACTTTGTAGACAAAAATTTTGAACATTGATCCTTGTGCTTAGAAGTTCTGCCATTTTCATTAGCAAAACACACTGCATACAGCATAGCCACAATACTGAAAGAATCCGTGCAATTGTGGGAATTAAATGGCAAAGTTCATGCTGTTGCCACAGATAATGTTGGGAATATGATAAATGGTGCTACTCAAGCAAATTATCATCATGTTCCATGCACTGCTCACACATTACAGCTAGTCGTCAAAGAAATTTTCTTCAGTCAATGAAATATTTCAGATACCTGTGCAAAAGCCAGACGAATAGTAGCACATTTCAAACACTCGATCAGTTCATCCAAACTACTGAAAAATTTTCAGAAAAATCACAACATGCCTGTTTATCGTCTCATTCAAGATGAACCCACACGTTGGAACAGTACCTACCCCATGCTGGAATGTCTGATAGAACAACAGCGTGCAATTACATGGCTCACCCCAGAAATAAATATCCACACTGAGTTGACATCAAGCGAATGGTCTCTTTTGGAACATGCAGTGAATACTCTTAAGAGTTTCTATATAGTAACCGTTAATATCAGCAGTGAAAATTTAACAGTTGCTAAAGTCATCCCAACAGTAAATGGCCTTAAATCAGAATCAACTACTCTGACTGAACAGCAGCATTCAGGATTGAAAGGTGTTGAGAAGAGGGACATGATACATTCATTGTGTTCTCGTTTCAGAAGAATTGAGACTAACAATGTGTTTGCGATTGCAACATTGTTGGACCCCAGGTGTAAGAAAACTGTTTTTGCAGAACCTCATGCATGTGCTTTTGCAACCCAACATTTAACTGAAGAGTTTAGAGAATACCAATGTACACCACCTGCAAATACTTCCTGTGGCATATCTACAGATGAGGAACATGACTCCAAAAAATTGAAAGGGATGCTTTTAATCTACTCTAATATTATTAATAAAACTAGCATACCACCTACTTACACGTGTCCAAAGGCTGAAGTTGAAATGTATCTCGCATAGCCACTTATTCTTATAAATTCCAACCCATTATAATACTGGAAGACATCACCACATACTAAGTTGCGCAAAGCAGCACAGAAATATCTGTCCTCACCAGCTGGGTCTGTGGCATCGGAGAGACTATTTAATTCAGCTGTCTTGATATCTTCCAAGAAAAGGAGTTCCTTGAACCCTGAGAAGCTATGTCAGCTGGTCTTCTTTAGTAAAAATATTTATATCTTGCAATCTTGCAAATAAGTGATGATATGCTTTTTGGAGTGTACACAATAATTTTTACTTTTCGTAAAGCTGTTAAAACTTCTTTTGATTTAATTAGCTTGTGACATAATTTTTTTTATAGGTTAGTGATTAAAACTGTGTTGTGTTTTAGAGTAGTGTAATGACTGTAAGAACCTTTTTTTTTAAGTATTCTTAGATGTAAACAATATTTTTTAATAATAAATCATGAAAGCATTAAAATATTCTTGTATCACATAAAAATCATCTCTAATGTAGGTATCTGTATCGAGTATAGACAGTATCAGCAGTATCGGTGGAATTGGCAAAAAGTGGTATCGGCCCAGCCCTAAATAAGATACAAGTTTTTGTTCAAAAACATAGGTTGGTGAAGCTTGTCCGGATCCATTGATTATCTCCCGTGGGTAAAAGCAAACCCTCCAGCACCAAACAGTCTTTCAGATGCTATAGAATCTGGTCGTGCCATGAGGAATTTTGCAGCAAGCAACATTTTCAACTTGTTTTAAGGTGAAGTTTTTCAATATGCCAATGGATCACAAGTAACTGGCAAGAGTGATTCAGCTGAGGTTATTGTTAACGTCTTGCAAGAATGTTCTACTGGTTGTTTGTGATGCTGTTGTTATAAAACCTTTATATAAATTGTGTAATGTATTTCCTACACACACTTCATTTTATGGGATGAATGTAGTGTGCCAACGTTATCAGATTTGCCATAAGGGAGACTTCCACTACTCAACACATTGCATCTCGTTCCATTGAAATGATCAAGAAAAATTATAATTAAAAATAGTTATAAATACTATCTGTAATGTGCACAAATCAGTAGTATATATTACTCAACGTCTTCTCTGTACATACACCACAGCAGAATATTAGCTGCATGTAGAAAATTCATATTCAACCAGTTTTACGACTTCAAATATGTATCTATACCTGACACAGAGCTTGGCCGCTCAGTATTAGTCTATCATGCCACACCTATCAAGAGTTGTTGCATCATATAGTCACGTTTGAATATAATAGCTGGAGAAATTGATAAACCATGAATGTGATGCATTTGGGAGTTAATATAGGAAACTGTTTGAGCAGATGAACTGCTGAATTTTTAGATTTCTAGTAAACATGCTCTGACAATTAAACTTACTGATTAGCAAAATCTATTAAACATAGATGTAATAATTTTCATTTACTTACAGGTGCCTGTGGCACTGAAAAAATAATGAATCATTGTTGCTATAGTTTGTAATTGCATCACAAGCTCCTCTTCCTTGCCCTCACAGTTGTAATGTAATTTTTTTCCATTGCAATTTTTCTCCCGTCATTTGATTTCTTCTAAAAACCAGACACTTTGTAACTATTTGACCTTGGAACTTGTTGAAACCCTAAAATCTATTTTCTCACCCATAGCTGCCATAATTTGTTTCACTGTTTGTTTACTGCATGCTTCTTCCCAAATTGCGGCATTCACTACAAATTCTGAAACCACAAACAGTTGATAAGCTAGTGGAAAGGGCGTGTGAAACAGAAAGAAATTACAAGGCACAAGCCCTGCTAGACAAGACACATGCCAGTAAAAGCTAGGAAACCGATAGCGAGGAGGAACCCTCCCCCTTCCCCTCTTCTCTACTGGACGTTTCCTAAGTGCTGGTCTGTCTGGAACGGCACTTGAACCGAGATTCCCCAGTCAAACAGGCTGGCTGGGTGCAGCCGGGGGAAGGGGGAACAACAAGGGCATCTGACCCCCCTGCAGAGACGATGTTAAAGGACCCAACCAGGTGGGAAACGCCACAGCTGGGGTGCGAAGCAGGCCACCACCACCGGGAACCATGGGCCCGTCTTCCTCCAAAGACTAGCTGAAAAAAGTGACCCACCCGAAGTCCTGCACATAGAGGTGGAAATCAGTGGACATAGGACACTCGCCCTACTAGATTCCGCTGCTACAGGGAACTTTATAAGAAGTGACTTGCTCACCCCTGCACAACGAACTTCACTTCACCCACAAAACCGATTGGTGCACATGGAACAACACGATCAGACCCTTAAGGTCGACGGCCGGACTACTCTGACAGTAGGGGTAGACTGTGAAGACCACTCAACTGAATTCGTAGTCTCGTTGAATATTGCTGAAGCGGTTATATTAGGTCAGCCATGGCTACGTCAACAACAGTGCATCATGGTTCACGGCCAGCAACGGATCTATATTGGCAATAATAACAGGGTGACGGTCAACTATGAGCAGGGTCCGGACACACATACCCAGAGAAATTAACCATCAATTCACTGAACCAGAATTCGCCCAGCTTCGTCAAATATTGGACGATCATGCTGGAGCTTTCGGCCAAGGGGTTCGCTACGCCAGATGCGTAGCATCCAGCACGAGATTTGGTCCACCACCGATATGCCAGTCTACAACCAACCATACAGCGTGTCCACCAGAAGGCGACACCTGATTATAGAACAGGGGATTGTGGAACCTTCTATCTCATCCTACAATTCCCGGGTAGTTTTGGTCCCTAAAAAAGACGGGCAACTACAAAAGCTTGAATGATGTGACATACCCTATAGCACCACCGGCAGTCAACCTTACATACACTGTCCAGGATATAGCGGAGACAAAAATCTTCAGTACCCTAGACATGCAATCGGGTTACTGGCAGATTTCAGTGCACCCAGACAGTCAAAATTATACAGCTTTCACCACCCCAGAAGGCGAAACCTTACAGTTCCAGGTAACGCCCTTTTTGGATTAAAGAATGCCCCCGCCACCTTCCAGAGACTAATGTCAGCAGAGGTCCTCACGGGCTTCATCTGCCAATTTTGTTTTGCCTACCATGACGACATAATAGTATACTCCAGGTCCTGGGAAGAACACTGCGGACACCACCAGAGGGTACTTGAAAGGTTAGAATTGCATGGCTTAACCTGCAAATAATCTAAGAGCCATTTTGGGAAAACCACCATAGATTACCTGGGCCATGTAATTACCCCTGAAGGAAACCACCCCCAGGCAACTTAATATGGGCTATAGAGAAGGTAGAATAACCCACTTGTAAGAATCAACTACTTCGCTTCTTGGACCAGTGCAACTGGTTGCATGACTACGTACCAGATATTGCCTGCCAAATGGCACCCCTCAACCCCCTACTAGAGAAGGAAACACGGCGAAGGGGGAAAGAACACCGTAATGCGTTTTGCGCTCTGAAGAGAAGCTTTCAGCACCTGGAAAAACTCCACAGACCTCAAGAATAGAGCCCCCTCATATTACAAACAGATGTCTGCCAGAAAGGGCTGTGGACGGTCCTATACGGGAGGACCCCGCCGGATGACCCAGGTCATCACATATGCCAGCACCCGTTTGAACGTAACGGAACAGAGATATCATATTAATGAATAAGAGTGCCTTGCCGTAATCTGAGCAGTGAGGAAGTACAGATATCACTTAGAGGGGAAGTACTTCATACTCTGCACAGACAGCAAGGCCCTCCATTGGCTGCGCAAGTCAAGAAACACCAAGGCCAAGTTAGGTAGATGGGAAATGCTCCTAATGGAGTTTGACTTTTAGGTGCAGCAGTGCGCAGGCAAGCCTAATGATCTTCCGGATGCCTTATCATGCTAGCCAGACCTCGAGGAGGGTGGGCGAAAGAAGATAAAGAATGGGAGAGAATAGTCCCTCCTTCTGCCCCTACGAGAAGCCCCGAGGAACACATCCGGCTCCCCCAACTACAACTCAGCCGGTATCAAATCAGCCACCACCAAAGAGAGACCCATACACCCAGTGTCTCCTCCAGAACCAACCCCTGCGATTTGAACATCAATTGTGTATTCTGTACAGTCTGGAGAAACTTCCCTTTAAAAAAGCGTTAAGGGAGTCTGCAAGGATCGTTTTTTGAAATGTTATTTTCCTGCATTTATGCTTTTGTTTTTATGGTTCTCAGTTATAGTCTTTGCACTTAGCCGTCCAGTTTGCCTTTGCCACCCAACTTGCCCTTCACCTCAGCTGGGCAATCACAGAGGTCATAATGGAAGTAAACATGGAAGTTGAGTCACTCTTTCTCCAATGCTACCATTTTCTTAGATGCCTCTAGATTGCATTAATTTCAGGCAGCAAAAAGTGCGTAGTTTCATCTTAAACATGCTTCCATTCTACAAACAGGGTGAGGCTCATATGTCACCTTGCTGAGAGAGAAGCATCTTCAACTTTGTAGAAAGAAATTGGGGGAGGGGATGGAATTGTTTTCATTTGGAAACCAGGGAAGGAAGGAGGAGGTGGAGATTGAGGTGCACTAACAAAATTATGTGCAAGGTAATTTTGCCCTAGAAGAAAAATAAACTAGAAAAGAAAAATATCCAGAGAACAGTCTAACTACAATGATAAGAGCAAAACATGTTGTTTTTAGCATAGTTACTTTATACTTTTCAAAATAGACGTGAACAAACATGAATATAATTTGGAGTTATATACATGTTCCCTTTAATTCCACGAATTGCAAAATTCTTGCGGGTAAGTGAATTCAAATATTGGATATATATTCCATTTGGTTCAAGCACAAATCATAGTACAATTTACTATTGAAAAAATTAATAAATATGAAATATCAAATTGACAGAATGATTGGTTATATGAAGTATCTTGTATAAATTTCCAACATTTAAACTTGTAATTGTCTTTCATTGAACCTCGTTTACATATACCTACACCTACCTCGAGGTCACGAATGAGGCAAAGTACTAAAGGAACGATAATAAATTATTAAGTGTCTTGTCCTTGTTAACGTAACTCATTCAGGGTTTGGATCTGCAAAATATTGCGTCGGAACCATTGGTTGCAAACTCAATACATGAATAACAGCTGACATGTCAAATGTTCACACTTGCAAAGGCAAGGAACAACTTCACGTGAATTAAATTGTGGTTTAAGGCCCAAAATGCCTGCATGATTTAACACAACTGTAACTTACATGCAACATGACTGAAGGGCATGAGCAAAAGCATTGACAAAAGCAAAAACAGTAAAAAGGGAACACTACATTATGCCGAAATTGAATTTGAATGACAGGAGTCCGAAAAAACAATTAAAAATATACATTTTATATATTCAGTTAAAAAAAATTTGGGTTTTGTGCCGTAGCCAGGCGTGCCGGCAAGGGGTGTGGTGGTAGGCCTTTAAGGGAAGGACATCCTGTATTTTACATGCAAGGGCATCAAACCATCCCGCACAGATGCTCCATAAGGTTGCAGAGGGGCAGCGTAGAAGTTTGCTGTTAGTCAGCTGCTCCAGTCATTTAAACCTTCATGTTTTGATAAAACCAAATTGAAAGGCTGGAAGTTTTTTTTTAGGCTGCTGTGACACTTGAAGCAGCTTTTCCAGCCTTGTAGGGTGCTGAAAAAGTGTCAGGGCATGGTTTCAGACCTACAACACAGCCTGTTTTGTTAAGCTGAAGGGATCAAACCTCACTTTATATATTTAGCATAAAAGAGTTATCCAGATGTGAGTTATTACCCATATGTATGGAATTGTTTAGGGGTTGCGACGTCACTTTTTTGAGTTCTGGCCACAGAAAAATGTTTTTGTGTACCTGAGGTTAACAACTGGCTGATCTTTTGGCCAGATCTGGCTGACTCGATTATCTAAAACTGCTCGTTTCAAAATACTAAGAATGACCCAGGCACGTGCGTCAGATTCCTCAATTACTTTATGCTCAACGCATTGAACTGGCATGCAGTCTTTTTGTTATCAATTTATAGTAGTGAGATTGTGTGGTGACCCTGCCAATGTGTAGTGTGATGATAAAGATTAAGGTTTGATGCACATCCATATGCTACTTAAAAAATTTTACTGTGCATTGAAGTTTTCATGTGGGAATCATGCTTGACAATGCTACTGGTTGGCAGTTTTTCTCGGGAATTTCCTGTTTCCTCCACCATTTCATTCCGGCTATGCTCCACGATGACTTTATTTCACCCTTACTGGCTCTCAAGACCCCAGTGTTACGAGCCGCCCAAATCTCTCCACTCCACATTTAAATTTTCATACCTAAAATGATATTAAAACCTCTGTTGTAGCCATCCATTCTTTAAAAAAATGCATTTATAGATGCACTTAGAAAACAATAACTGGTGTTTGTACACAAACATTTTGTTGTTTCTATTTTTAAGCAGACATCAGTAAAAAGTATTAGTTTTTTTTTATGAGCTACACAATATAATCTCTGTACAATGTGCCGTAGCTGGACAAATGGTAGCCTCAGTTAAGGTTTGAAATACACACTTAAATTTTTTTTAATTTAGGAAAGTGTTTGAAAGAGTGAGGGAGAGAGAAATGTATTATTTTAATTTTTTTGTTTGTGGGGAAACAGTTTACAAAATTTCCAAATGATAAAAGTATTTGATAAACTTTATACTTGATAGTGCAATAATTGTTACACAAATTTACTGTTGAGTAAAATAATGTTTTAATGCATTTCAACCTACATTTTCTAATAAAATAGGAGACCTTACCTAGTATTCTGTTATTGTACAGAAGAAACTTGGCAATGTTGTAGTAATAAATGAACATTACTTAAGGCAACAAATTAATTAGGAAAGCATATCAGGAAATTATTGAAGTGAAGCCACTAATAACAGTTATAACTTTACTAGACACATGTAGTAATAGTGCAGTATTATTTTTTTTGGGAGGAATGTGTGGAGTTTATGTGCGAGGTAAACCCTGATGAAGTAAGTTGGAGAATCTTTTAGATTTTCAGTAATTTTTTTCCATCCTAAAATGTATTTAGATTATTTACCTGTAAACAAGTAGATCTTTCAAGGCGGTGTTCATGACTTCCATATTAATTGCAGATTAAATTAATATGTACGACAACAATAATTGAAAAGGAATTCAAGAATGAAAAGTAAACAGTAATGGATTTTCCATTACTTTTTCTGATTAGCATTTTATGCAACATAAATTTATTTTGGTTTCATTGTTATATTCTCAGATAATTTAATCACAAAAATAATAGTTAACTTCTGAAGGTGTCATGTCCTTGTTTCTTCATAAAACTGTATTTTTCCCAAGCCAGTCATCCAAAGTGAAGCATGGACTGTCTCATAGTCAGGTAAGACAGATCAGGTTCTGTGAACTTTTGGTATGTTGTGTATGAAAGTGCAGGTAAGGTGAGTCAACTGCACAGGCCAATGTTGTGAGGAACTTGGAGCCAGGAAGGTATGCACCGTGACCAGGTCTAATGTCTGAGTGAACTGTGGGGGTTAAGGTTTGGCTCATTCTAGGTACAACAAGGAAGCAATGAATTCAAGGTAATAATGTTTTAAGTTTTGGGCACCTATTTCATACTTGCATGCGATGCTGTTTCTGTTTTGGTTGTTGCTGCTGCTGGTTGATTTTGTGTGATTTTGGACTCCTTTAAGTCTCACTGTTGAGAGACTGGAAGTGGATGCTTCTAGTAATGATTATTATTCTCGGGTGCGTACCTTATTGATGGGTTAAGACTAGTGGCACTGCGGTAGTCACCAGGGTAGTGTGTAAGTTGTGTATATTGGTTGTTTTTAGCATAGTTCTAAGAACATATGTTTGCTTGAGATGTGGAATCACTGAAATGCCCCAGATTCTTTCAGTGCAGCTTAGTTTCAACTTACATTTTGTCGTTTATGGCTGCTTTGTTAAGAGATTGATCTTGCATGAGTTCTGGGAAACAGGCAGTGGCTTGTTGATTATATTGATGGCTATTTGTCATTTGGTTAGGTTAATGCTCCAAGCCATTAACGCAGGAGTGATTTAATGGAGCTGTAAACATGTTTTAAAAAAAATCATTGATTAAGTAGTTAAATTTTGAATATTTTGCTAATTGTTTATTGAAACCAAAATAAGAAAATCTACCCCGGTTATAATTAACTCCTAGAACTCGGGAGAAAAAAAAATAGGTGACACTGCTAAAATACATAAAACTTATTAAATACTATTTCAAGTATAAATCTAATTTAACATCTATCTTTTATTGCTATGATTTTCGATTCTGTGGGCGGTATCATATGTGGTATACTATGTCTTCTCTTTGATGGTATTTAGTCATCAAGTGTTCCCTTTTAACTTCTTTCTTTGTCAATGTTATTTTTTCATGCGTGTTTAGCTGTAACACCAACACTGAGGCAGCATCGCATGCTAAGAGTTGATCAAAGTATGTGTCTCAAACAGTGTTTTGTAAATAGTACAGGTGATGATGTGCTCTGATGCAGACTTCACTAAATGGTCTATTTAAATAATTTTTGTGTAAAGTTTTTTAATATTGACTGTATTTCAATGTTTTTATAGGTAATAACTGATTTAGTGAGTTTGCACAGGGTATTTATCAGAGTATTGCCTCACAAAGCAGATGGTCCTGTGTGTTGCATTTTGTGGTTACTGAAGCTTATTGTATGCTGTGTGACAGATTTTATGTATGTTGGTTCATATTTTGTTACCTAAAATGTTAATATTAATTTGAATAGTTCAAATAGTTTTTTCTTTTATTGTTACATTCTTGGTCAATTTGAGCAATATTACATTTTTGTTCTTCATAGTGGACTTTAAAGATATAATGAATAAACAATTTGCAGTAAAGTTGCACTTTAAAAAAAATTACTTTCGAAATTGTGTTTATGTAAACTGTTGTCAAAGTAAATATAGGTTGTATAAATACTTGTACCAAAACAAAACAGATTATAGATGTTCTTTAATAGGCTGGAAATCTCAGACCACATCTGAATTTGGCGTCAAACACAGCCCTATGAATGCAGTGTACATTTTAATATTTTAGATAATCTATGATATTGAATGGAAATTAATGCATCTCACTGTTCTGCAATACTCCACTTCTCAGTGCATGTCATAACAGGGGAAGCATATTTTGAACCTGCACTGCACACACAAAACTATAATCCTCCTTACCTGCTGCCATTTTCTCGACATCCCACATTACCTGTTGAACTTGCCTATCTACACTCTTTTACTCTTTCTTCCTTTTTTCATCACTTCCCTCCTGCCACCTTCTGCTACAGTGTTGTAAACATTCCTTTTTTTTTATAGCTGTTCCGATACCAACTCATAATACATGAAATTGGCTGATACTAAGCTTTCTGTTGAGTCCTATGTTATCAGTACAGGTATCCGAAGTACCGTAACAATACCTTTATTTTAATATATGTGAAAATCGTAATACTTCCAGATCACCAAGAACCTGAAAATTTCATGATCACTATAATCTGAAAAGTAACGCAAATTGTGATGTAACAAACAAAAAATTATGATTTTTTGCATTTCAAGTTACGTTTCACTAAATGTTCAAAATTATATTGTGGTTTTGTAAATTTCTATTGTTTCTATATACCACAGATCTTATTCTTACGGGGATTTGATATGCCTTTGTAGAATGCGTAAACGCAATTAATAGGGTGATTTTGTAATTTAATCGCAATGCTCGCAAACATAAATGTATGCTTTCCATCACGTTTTTTTGAAGGCTATTGATAACTTAAGCACAAGTGATGCGTCACTTTCAGTGAACAGTCCAGTATGCAGCTCTACACTAGTTTATTTGCCCATTAGGAAACAGCCCATGTAGTGTTGACGTGTACTGTGTAGCACGTAATCTATGCAAGTGGCCAGTGTCACAAATTTTATTTGTTTGTATTCAATGAATTGTCACTTTTTAGCCAACATTTATTTCTTTTCCATGAAGGGGTAGAAAAAGGTTTTTATATACATTTGTTGTCACGTATTTTTGTCCTTCATTTTTCTAGCTAATTTTGGTTTTATAACAATATATGTTCTCAGTTACTGTATGCAGGATATTATGTTTGTTCAAAATGTTTAAAAATGCAGTATGTGCAATATAGTGGGCAGAAGACATTTGTAGTGAAGATTTTAATGTGCCTAGCACATCAACACTAATGCATAAATATTGTTTAACTTAATAGTTTCATGTGAGCGACAAAGACACTATTAAAATAAACTGTAATTTTGTGATGACGAGAACTGTTTGAAATTCCCGCCTGAGTTGAAACTGCATGTTCTCGTGTGGTGGCTGTTACCCCAGGCACCCCCTCCCCCGCGCACTTGCTCAGTGGCTCTATTGTCTGGCCAGCCTCGTTCACTTCTTCCCTAGTTCTCCAGACCAGCATGTATTTGTCCAGCTGCTTACTTATTTCCTGTTGTGTGGGATAACTCCCTGGCGAGGCAGGTGCCATGTGATGTTTTGTTAGGTATAGTCAGTTCACGACTGGAAGAGACTTTCTTGAAGCCCTGCTAAAGATCTACTTTCAAGCCCATTTCGTANTCACGACTGGAAGAGACTTTCTTGAAGCCCTGCTAAAGATCTACTTTCAAGCCCATTTCGTATCCTTCTGCCAAACGTAAACAAACATTGCCATGTGGCAGTCACATGGCAATGTTTACATGACAGTGTTTACATTCCACTGTGTGTGTGTACATGTGTTCGTACATGCACGTACCCATCATAAAAGTAATGTATATATTATTAATGGATATTCCACAAGCGTAAAGTTTTTAATCTAGAGAATTTCACACAAAAGAATATGCGATGCAAGCGAAAAACATTTAATTATAAAAACCCAAAATGAGAGTATTAAAAATTTGATGTTTTGTGTGTGTGTGTCTGTGTGTGTGGTGTGTGTGTGTAGGTTTGATTTTGACTGGGGGATTGGGTGGGGGAGATAAACTTTCACTTTGATCACATATTATAGGTGTGGCACAATACTTTGCATTGAAATGTGTCAAGGAGTCCATCCAACAACATAAACACTGTCACGAGGTCAGGAATCAAAGTTCCCATAACTCTTATAGTGGGTTTGCAACAAAAATGCAACCCGACAGACTTTTTTCAAATAATTGAGCCGGCGGTAGGCCGCTGTGTTTATGTTTTAGTTGGACTCCGGGCCCGTAGTTCATGCTCTTAACCTCTGTTGCTATCTTAAAATATTTCTCCAAACAAAAATATAACTTAAAACTAATACGAAAAGACATTGGTTTCACTAATGTCTAATATTCAAACAATTAAATTGAAACATGTTGCTAAGCAAATGCTTAAAGGAGGAACAAAATAAGTGTGCCACAGATTTTGTAAAGAAATGACAATAACAAATAAAACACAACTAAAAAATGTGGCTCCAGTAAACAAAATATTAGAGAGAACTGTTGTTTACAATAATTAAAGAAGCTG
>NQII01000769.1:429799-513408 GCA_002778355.1 Clitarchus hookeri
AAAAAAACAACCGATAAATGAATTGTTATAGGTTAAACAAGAATCCCACAAATTCTCTGGCACGTGTGTCGACCACACCCAGTCAACAACACAAGGAATACTGGTTAGTCAACAAATGGCCGCTCTACTTTCGCCTTGAGCGGGATTTTGTAACTATCCAAAAGACGTTGAAATCTAAATACGTTAGCATCACGTCATTAATAATTGGCATAATACGATAAAATTCTTTTCGACAACCATTTGTAAGCGATAAATTAACAATTACGTTAAAACTTTAGAACTATTTACTCTCTTTGTGCTGGCAACCTGACGGCATAACTGTATCCGCGCTCGCCGCTGCTTGTAATGTTATATGCACGTAGCTAACGGCTAGGGTGTTTTTTCAAAGGTTGATTTTCAAAAGTTTCTTCCCGTCGTGAACCGACTATAGTAAGTATTGTGTAGTGTTTTTCTAAATTCTGTGTTTGCCCCTCTGCCATGAAAATTCTGTTAGGCTTTAATGACATGTAGGGTTATGCTGTGTCTATTTAGTGACTGAGGGTTAACTCTTCTGGTTGCCCCAGCTGTCTGTTCCAGTCTGTCATGTAAATTGGGCCTTCAACCATGTCAATGGAATATGTCACAAATTATTGAAAAGTAACTTCTTGTTTCACCATGTGGCTCTCGTTACCTATTCTTCCGAGTCATGTTTCATGATCTTTCGGGTGTCTGCTTGTGTGTTTACTGTAGTCTTGAAACTGACCCATTTTGACTCCATGCTTGTCTGGCTGCTATGCATCACTTTTATGCCTATTTTTGTGTAGACTGGTCTTAGGGCATTTGTGTTATGTATTCATTCTGTCTTTGTATCTTTTGTAGGTTAAAAATGTCAGTTCCCTGTTTAATAAAGTGTTAAAGTAATTATTTGGGACCTAAAGTTCAATATGATGTCATCGGTTGCACCCTATGAATAAACATAAATGTTTCACGTACTTACTTGCAAATGAGTGATAACCTCATGTTCCTTGTTTATCTTGTATTGGCAGTTGTATGTGGGCAATACCTATGTATAAACATAACTGTATTGGTTTTCTAATTTATGTAAAACTCTTATTGGAATACAACATAAACTCAGTCAAACTCATAGTTTCCTTATTTTTTAACCCAATGTCATTATTTGGGCCTGTTGTCCCATGTTTAACATATGTAATATTTTTTTTTCCTTTTGTTGCCATGTTGGCAATATTCATGTGCTAACAGCACAGAAACATGTCAAAAGTGATAATATGTTGTTGAACAAATTAAAGAATTTCTGTGGACCTAATAAAAAAATAATCCAGGCATGAAAGTTTCAATAATGAAAAACATTATTATGTATGTAGGTCTTTTTTGTTTGTATCAGGCAATTTTTCTTTGTAAAAAAAACTGCACTTCCATAATTGTTTGTAAAGTGTTTCTACATTAATCTTATCACAAAATGAGAGAATAGTATACCCCTGCCAGTGCAGTGTGATTTGTTCTACATGTATAGCTAGCTGTATCATGCAGATTATAATATTCATATTAATAATCTATGATAGAAATTAAAATGTAAAGAAATATAATTGAACAGTTCAGTCATCTGTATTTTCTTTTTGAGGTATTCCATACAGTGATCAAATTATGAACTGCACTTAAAGACTTACAAATATCTGGTTTATACTTATAATAATTTAACATGTGTTCAAAGACAATTTCTGGTCTAGTCTGTGAGTGTCTGTTGTGGTATCAGTGAAAGTATTGGGGTATCAGGAATTGCCGCTATCGGAAAATGAGGTACCGGAACAGCCCCACTTGTGTCCATGTACAAGTCCACAGTAAATCATCAAAAGTTTTGTAGGTAGAATTAATACAACTGCAGTGTGCAATGAAAATGAGAATGTATCATTTGAAAATAGATATGTAAATTTCTGATCACTATTCCATGTACCTATTTCAAGCACTGAAATAAAATTTATTTCAAAGACTTCTCCAGATACCTGAAATAATCACACAAAGCTTGGTATCACATGTTCCATGGCTTATTCTAACACACTGTTACCAGCACAGTTTTAAAATATTCCACAATGCGTGCATACATGTGAGTCTGTGAACGTTTACGTTTTGTTCTTCTGTTCTTGTGTTCTCGTGCCTACAATTTTTGTAAAATGTACCGCACATCTAAATAAAAAACTGACAAGAACACTGTGCATATTTTGGTTTCATAAATTTTTGAAGGATATTATAGAGTATCTGTAATCCTTAACATTTTGTCAACTGTGTCTTCAGGTTTTTTGCTATTTAACAATTTTACTGTCCATTGCTATGTACTAGTATACATGCATGTACTCTCAAGTAGAGTACAAAGCCATAAAGGACTATTTGGCTGGAGGTATTTTGGTTCTACTTGAGTAATGTTTTGTCATTCTACATGTAACTATTAGATTTTTTAATAACGCAACAGAATGTTACTTACAGAACCTTCGTAGAATGTTCCTGAATAATTGTCACAACACACTGTTGTGTTCAGTAACAAAGAAATGCAACATATAGTTGGCCATTTGCTTGTGGTTTGCTCTATCTCTGCTAACGCTAATATCTACCATGTGATGGTGGTGAGTAGGAGAAAGAACATGCTGATTGGTCAATCCCCTGAGATGGACGTTGCTGCCTGCTGCCTCCACTGATGTTTTCAGAAAGGTTATGTAATCATTTTAGCAAGGACCTGTCATCCATGTGGGACATCTTGTGCGTTTGTTTTAGAATGTAGTAACTTTGCAGAGTTATCTTCCTGTCTACCTCGTGGCTGGCATACAGTTATGTGGGGTAAAGCATGGCAATTGTTTTGTCACCACTGTTGAAGTGAGCTGTGGGGACAGTTGAAAGTGCATGTAAATGTAGTTGAGTTGCCAAGCCACGTGGGAGGCGAGGAGAGGTTGTAGCCATGGCCACGTTATCCACATGTTTGAATGCGTCGCAGTCGTCACCACCGGGTGTTATGTTCTAACACTGCTTGTGTTCTGCATCCTGTGCCCCATTCAGTCGGTCAGATCGAGAGAGTTTTTGCGGCTGCAAGCCACAAGAAGGTTTGGGACCATTTCACCAAGGCTCAGAGAAAGAATATCGAGATGTGGAAGAAACAGACGATGGTACGTACTGCGGAGTTTGGGTCGAGCGCTGCTCTCTGCTTGTGGTTATCACAAACTAAGGCTGTTTTCTTAGCAAATTGGGTACATCATCTCTAATGTGTGTGGGTGGGCTTGTCATTTTTAGTATTTGGATTTGGAAACATACTTGATGGCATTGTTTTGAGGAACTGCTAGGAAGGTAATGTATAAAAGCTACAACTACCAACAAACTGGGGACTGTATTAAAAACATTTTTATTTAATTAGGTGCCATGTATTACCGTAAACTTGTGCTTGTATCTGTTGTTTTATCTCATTTTTGTGATGTGCACATGCATGTTTTGTAGTGATGTCACATTACATGTATGTTGTTTATAATGTAGTTTTTTCATTCAAAATGTTATTAACAGTAATACATTTACATGGATTTATGTATTGTATAGTGGCTCTGTTAGAATAGTATACAACTTAATGATATTTTATTATGTTTTTAGAAAATCGGTTACCAACAGTGTTACAGAATGAAGAGATATAAAAGTTTTTAACAAGGGCAAAGTTTGTAGTGAATAGATCTTTTTAACCAAAAGGAGAAAGTTTCCAAAAATTAGCAAAGCAGAACAAGTTAAGAGTCACTGTAGTGTTTGGCATCAGGTAATCAAATATACTAGGTTAAGGGGTGTAAGGGAGATTGAAGAATATGTGTAAAATAAAATTGCAAATTTTAAGGGTTCAGTGAATTCAAAATGCAGTTTTCTTTGTCTTTGCACAATTATTTTGGCCATTGGTTTGCAACATAGTTTTCATTTTATTTCATACAATAATGGTTAAATCAATAAATACTTTTTTCTTGTGACTGATTTATATAATGTAGTTGACTAGTAAAACATGGAAAACAAAATTATATGTTATTGCTGCCTGAAAATGTTAATGTGATAAATAAAGCATTGCAGTTGCTCAGCAGAAGTCAGACACACATGAACCTAGACTTGTTCACCTTTGCCTTTAAGTAGCCCAGTATACAAAATTGGCCGGGTGGTTCGTCGGCATGCTAGGAAACTGTCTACACTGTCTAGAGTCTTCTCTGTGGCTAGGATGTGCGCCGGCGTTGGCTTACCTGCTGCAGGCCGGTATTGGAGTTGGCTGACTGCTGGTAGTTAGTGGTGGTGGTGGTCCGGGTCCCTTCCAGGGGCATCTGGTGGTCGGGCTGGTTCTGGCTGGTCCCGGGGCTGCTTGGCTCCGGGTGGCGGCAGCGGGCGTCGATGGTTGGCGGGTGGCGTCAGCGATGTTCAGGCCCACGGGCAGTCCTAGGCATAGGCAAACTGCAATGGGATGTGGGGTCTCGCTGGTCTTCTGGGGTGGCTAAAATAAATGTTGGGGAGTGACCAAGGGGTGAGGCCCCTGCAGTCGGCGGGCCGCTTGTGCCTGAATGTGAGGAGAGGAGTAGCTGAAGACTGACTGGGATGGGTTGCTAAACAACTGGTTTACTGTAGGAGCTGTAGCCACTGTCTTGTGTGCCCACTTGGTCCCACTTTGTTGGGTTCAAAGGACCAACACAACAAGATAGCGGCAGGTGATAGAATTCCCTAGCTAGTAGTACCCATAGGCAATGGCGTCACGCTGGATCAGTCCTGTCACTTAACTGGCGAATTTCACACAGTGGTTGGAGTGGGTTAGCTGACTTGGGGTAGCGCTCGTCAGGCCTGGCACTTCAACTGGTGAGTATCACATGGTGGATGTAGTTGGTTAGCTGACTCCGGTGGTCCGATCTCTTTCTTGTGTAGTGTATCTAGTAGGGGGCTCTACTGTACGTGTGCGCCAAGTGTCTTTACACATGGGGTCCACAGTATGGGTGGCTGGCGAATGTGTGGTGTACGTGCTGCCTGGTTAAGGGAGACCACAGTCCTATTCTAAGGTCGAAAAACAGGTGGCAATACGTGCTCACCTGCCTCTCCCTTATTCAATAGCGTTTACCAGGTAGCAGAGAGGTAATAAATCGCCCTTGGAATCAGAACTTAGTAGATAGACTTGAACGTATTTATTCTCGGAAGAATAAACATGCTGGCTCGTACTAACTCCTAGGGTGTCGTGATTCTCAAGCAACTGCAGAAGTTACGTTACAGACAGGTGAAGGGGACCTGTTAGGCAAAGTTACAAGGTAGAGCAACAAACTAAGGAAGCAGTGAGGATGGCGCCTAACCCTACGGTTCACTAGTGGTGCCCTGAAGGGACTGGGATAATGTTCTCAAGTAGAGTGTATGTTAAGCAGGAGTTGAAGCTGGTTAACTGGTTTCGGCAGTAGCCAGTTCTCGTACACACGCCTGGAGCAGAGAGCCCTAGCACAGCTGTGGTAGGGCAAGCTGCTGAGTGATCAAGGTAGAGTGGAGATAATGTGATGACAACTGGCATTCTGGGGGCTTTGGCATCTTCGGTAGGGTGTCTCTACCCTTCATGGGCGGCGCAGTCCTTATTGTGCTCTCTTGGCGAGGAAATGAAGCTGGGTAGTGTCCTGTGCACGGGTGGTATCCGACGCTCTCTTAGGGGCAGGCTGGCTTCGTTTGGCTGGCCAGACAGGGGTGCTTGACTGATGTGCCTATACGTGTAACTGGCAACGTGAGTTCTTCTGTCATTCTCTTGGATTGTCCCAGGTTGGGAGCATGCCTATTCTCTCTGGAGGCAAGCAGACTTGGGTTTCAATTCTCCATTTAGTTACCGTGGTGTCGCACGGGCTGAGTTGAAGTAAAAAAAAAAAAGATTGCTAGTCGTACATCTTGCATCGTGTTTTTCAGAAATTTACCACTGTACATTATGAACAGCATTTATAAATGCAGAATGAGAGTACTTAAGGTAAATTAAAGGCTGTGTAGAATAACCACAAAGTTTTTCTAACATTTCAAGACAACCTTTTTTAAAAACTGATTGAGATAGATGTGTGCACATTGCTGTGGATTATAGTCAGACACTCTAGTTTTTTTTTGCTTGCTATAACATACTAAGTGGGCATCGTTGACAGCATGAACCATTTCTGACTATCCTATATTCATGCTCTTGCATACTCTGTTGATGATGATTGCATGAACAGTCACGATCATGTTCATTATAAAGTTCCTCAAATCATTAGTTGCAATAACTTGTGATAAGTAAACCATATTCTTGACATATGTGGCATTAAGTTTATTGGTGTCACTGGGGAATTAGAAGACCCAATAATTTCTTGTCCAGATACACCAATACTGGTGGAGAAGCATGCAGTTGCATATATTAAGGAAGGTGTTTTACACTACGCCATTTGCCATCTTTTGTATTGTTGTGTTTGTACACCCTGGAAAAGTGTGGGTTTTCAATATCCTAGCTCTTGATACTGCATCTATAAGATTTTCCAGAGACATAAACTTTTGATCTTGGGAGGAAGTTATTTTTTAACGAAGTGATCAATGGAGGATATAAATTAGATGCCTCTTCTGCAAAATGCAGGCATTGGCTGACACATTAATTGAATGTTTATGCAAGTAAACTAGTAATGGGATGTTTCCACATTTTTACCTATGCCGATTCCTGATTCAGTTCCAATATATTTGTTTAAATTCACAATTGTGGACTTTATTTGATTATCATTCTTTAATAACAGGAGTTACAAGTGTACTAAAAATTATTCTAAATTGGCATGAAAAGTGTGGTTATAAATCAGGTCCGGATTTCCCACGTTGCCACCTGTAGGTCCATGAAAAAATGCCGCCCCCTCCCCAGTCTGTTATATTTTTTTCATTTTTTCTTAATTTATTATTTTACAATCCACATACACGAGATTGGGTGCATCGTCGTGATTTAAATTACCACAATGTTATGTTCTAAATAAATTACTGACCTACAAGGATAAACAAGTATTAGTTAAAAACGAGGTAAAATTTAAGTTATTGAATTAACTCTATAATTTATAATGGTAAGCTTAACTTCATTGATGTCGCAAGGAGGAACTAACATACACAGACACAGACCCATGCGCGTGTACGCACAAAATGACAGACACACATGCACACATGCATGCACACATGCACTCGCACACGCACACACACTCTCACTCACTTCTTGCCAGTGCCATTTTCTATCTACAGTAAATTACAGACAATGTCGCTTGGCTGGCAAGCGGCGTGAGTAATATGGCGCAACGACCTTGGAACGAATACGCGTCCGTTATAAGCGACGCATGTTAATGTAGTTTAACGGTCAGTACAGGCACTATTTTAATATTTTAAGCTGCCAGAGCTTATACCTAATACCTTGTAATAATGTAAGGATACTTGACCAACTTTAAGGATACATTTTCTGCTACCGTCTGTAAATGGTAACTGTTAGCATGTGTTTACTTTTATTCTCCCAATGAAATTTAAAGTTTACTTAGAACTAAATCACTAAATACTACACTATTTATCTCCATTTAAGTTATTCTTTGGTCTATAATTTTGCTGAATATACCTGCCTAATATTGTGTAGGGCCCTGTGAGCACACAGAAGTGCCACTCGACTAATGTCTGAAGGTATGCAGGAGGCAATTCACACCATGAATCCTGCAGGGCAGTCCACAAATCCATAGGAGTGCGAGGCGGTGGAGATCTCTTCTGAACAGCACGTTGCAGGGCATCCCAGATATGCTCAATAATGTTCATGTCTAGTTATTTAGGTGGCCAATGGAAGTGTCTAAAGTCAGAAGAGTGTTCCTGGAGCCACTCGGTAGCAACTCTCGATGTGTGGGATGTCGCATTGTCCTGCTGGAATTGTCCACGTCCGTTGGAATGCACAATGGACATGAATGGGTGCAGGTGATTGGACAGGATGCTTACGTATCTGTCACCTGTCAGAGTTATATCTAGACGTATCAGGGGCCCATTTCACGCCAACTGCACACGTCCCATACTATGACAGAGCCTCCACCAGTTTGAACAGTCCCCTGTTGACATGTAGGGTCCATGGATTCATGAGGATGTCTCCATACCCGTACACGTCCATCCGCCCGATACAATTGGAAATGAGACTCGTCAGACCAGGCAGCGTGTTTCCAGTCATCAACAGTGTAATGGCGGTGTTGGCGGGCCCAGGCAAGGTGTAAAGCTTTGACGCTAATCCCCACCTCTGGCATACAGGATGGTTTATAGGGTCGGAGTTAATTCCTCCACGCACAAACTAAAAGGTGCCTTGAAGGTTGAGGGTATCTCAATAAGTTAAGTCTTTTGGTGTTCCACTTTACTGGATGGATATATTGTCTCGAGTTTAAAAAAAAACATACAGAAACACTTTCGAAGTGTGGTACTCTATTTTGGCTAACTCGGATTAACTGTGGGTGACGTCGAGGTGGAAGGGGGGCTTCTCTGGACGGCGACTTGATACTTAACTCTGCTGGTGGTGCTGGTATGTTGTCGGCTGTGGATGAGATCCGGCGATATGAGCGGCCTTGGAAAAGGCCCGCGTTTGGTGCCGTCTTCCCTAGACTACTGTTCTGGGATCGTTCTGACGTCCTCTTCGCAATTTCTCGACGCAACTGCTTCTCCCGGCGCGGTGATAATGAACTGAATCCCTCTTCTCGCGCAATTTGGCTTATATGCCCTCTCGCCTCCTTCCCTAAGTGTCGGCATGTGTCTCTCTTGTTGGGGGAGGGGGGAGGTGGTTGACTGCAGTACAAAGCCCTTCAACCACGTGCAATGGTTCGGGGAGGTTTGGGGGGGGGGGAGTGTTGATCTTGCCCCTTGAATTTACCATCTCAGCTTATTCTTACGCAGTTTGGCTACAAGGGTGGTAGGGGTGAGGAGTATTCGTGGCCCCCACTTTCAATTGGTCAGCCGTTTTCTCAGGCGTGAAGCTAGAGGTGCTCTTGCTGGGCTCTGCAATTTCTCCCGCTTTCCTATGTATTCATGTAGCGCCTTCCAGGGTGTTCTTACTCGGCACAACCTTGACACGTGTAACTGCAATTCGTTCCGGCTGTCCACGTGCCTCGTGACACGTATCAACTGGTAGGCGCTCGCGAAGGGGGTCAGCGAGGCTTCTACTCCAAAATGCATTACACGTCAGCTTTGTGTCGTGCAGTCAACAACGGTACATGAGTGAGCCTTCAGCTCTGAAAGCCCATATCAATGATGGTCCGTTAAATAGTTCGCACGTTGGCACTTGTTGATGCCCCAGTATTGAAATCTGCGCCAATTTGAGAAAGGGTTGCATGTCTGTCATGTTTAATGATTCTCGTCAGTCTTCGTTTGTCCCGTTCGTTCACAATCTTTTTCCGGCCACAGCAATGTCGAAGATTTGATGTTTTACCGTATTCCCGATATTCACGGTACACTCGTGAAGTGGTCATATGCGAACATCTAAATTTTATCGCTACCTCGGAGATACTACGTCCTATCTTTCGTGCGCCGACTACAACACCACGTTCAAACTCACTTAAATCTTGATAACCTGCCATTGTAGCAGCTGTAACCAATCTAGTAACTTTGCCAGACGCTTGTTGTCTTATATAGGCGCTGCCGACCACATCACGTTGAAGTATCCCAGTCTGCTCTCCACTCTGTAGGTGTTCTACAGGGCGATGGAGCGCTAGATCAACCTTATTGTGTAATGACTGATACACACTCAGGGGTGAAATGAGGCGGCAAAAGAACACTTCGGCTTAGGATTTGGTTAGTTAACAGTTATTTATATTCTTCGTTACGTCACTCATATATAGGAATGATACACTGCGCTTCTGGGGTCCCGCTCCCTTCCCCTTTCCCTTACCCGTCGGAGGCCTACAGGTCGGAGTTTTAGTTCCTAAACGTCGGGGAAAGGTGGTCGGATATGGAGGCGCGGTTACTTAGCTGCTGTGGTGTGCTGGTTCTTCTCGATTTCTCGTCTTGCGGTGTCGTCCCGTGAGGTCGGCACGACCTCCACGTCCTCTGAGTCCCCCGGATCAACTGCCGTCTCCACTTCCCTGCCGGACTATATCTCCCGTCCTGTCGAGGAATTACCTACGTCAATGACGACCCGATGTACGTCAAACTTCGGCGTGCGTCGATCCGATGAAGCAAGCCTCCCGCACCGCCGATCGCCTCTCTGTCACCTGGCACGTGCGTCATTGGAAGACTCTATCGGGTGACGTCTGTATGCGTGTTTGACGCACGGTCTGGCAGATTGTGACGTCGTCGCTCTGTTCTTTCTCTAGACGCGTCATGCGTCAACATTACTCTGATTGGTTCCATACCTCTGTTATTTACAGTTGCATGCCTATACCAGTTTTTTTTGGCTCTCCAGTGTGCAAATGGTGCTACGCATCGTATCTACTGTTTTGTACTAGTGGGCAAAATGTTAAAAAAATTAATTATTTAATAACATTTTTTTTATAGATAGGACTGTTCGCCGAAAACAAATTCCCGCTAAATTTTACTTGTTCAGTATTGACACAGGAATAACGAATGGCCAGACACGCGAAACTGTATTCACCATTGTGTACAAAGTCGGTAAACAGTACATTATGTACACGTGCACAAGTAATACTACTAGATAATGGAAATGAAATAAATTTTCAACACACATTGTTTTCGCTTATGTCTCACTGCCTGTGTTTAGTCCTATTTATGTAATTTATCGCTTCTAAAATAACCTGTTGTTAATTTCGTCACAATGTCGCACTCAACTCGTAATTTGTAACAAAAAATAATAAATAACAACAATAGATGTCTCAGACTACACATCATGTATTTAGAGAGCATGAAATACAAAACAAACTGAAAATGTGAAAATACAGTACATATGTGTATAAAATATGTACTGTAGACGTTTTGTTAGACGTTCCAAACAATTGCAATGTTTAAGATGGCAGCCATGTTGGTAACGACCAGCAACCACATGATACATAGGTGCCATATTTTAAAGATATCTATTCGTGATGTAACGTTGCCAACAACACTCGCTGGTTTTTCACTTATCATTTTTCATGAAAATTACGAATGCATGTATGTACAAATGTAACTTTTATAAATATGCTTGGAAAATTTACAAAAAAGGCAACGTAAAATTAAGGAAACCCTATTCACTGTACTTTTTCAATCACAATATTCAAGACATTTTTATTTCTTAGCTAGTGACTGCGACTGTTGTTAATTGCTCTATGGATAATACTTCCACTACGTCGGCAGTTATTTCCTGTGCATGTGGTTTCAAAAGAGGTGTTAAAATACAGTTTTTACTAAGTTTACGTTCCAGTACGAGTGAACCGGGAAAAATTTGAGTGGATTGTTTATTTGTGTTTTTTTTAATACATATAATACAAATACCTAACATTGGCCTATCAGTATGTTCAACATAAAGTTTAATGAGGTTGGGATTTTTTTTGTTGACTAATATGTCTAGTCCACATCTACAGAATGTCCGCATCTATAGAATTTTTATGTCAGTCCCCTGAAATTCTATGGATAGAGGTTCCACTGTATATTATTGCTCTCTCAATATCTGAGTGGCTGTGTTTTCTAAACAAGACTGTAATGTATGAATTATTTCAAAATTTCTTTGACCATGTGGATTGAAAAATGTATAAATCAAGGTAAATCGTATTAATTGCAGTGTAAATTGCAGGACCTTAATACATTGTAAACCCAGGGGAAATGGTGGTACGTGAATAAATTGCTGTACTTGTGGTCTGTCTCTTACAAGTTGGCGAGATTCTGACAGTCAGTGAGTGACTGTCAGTAATATTTTACTTCAAGCAGTCAAATATTCAACTGAAATTTAACCTGAGGTGTTTTTAAGTATATTTTCGCGTGTAATTGTTTTCACTAACAGACATTATTTGCTACAAGAAAGCCGAAGACATTAAAATGTTTCTGAAAGATTATGCATGTTCCAAAATCACCCATTGGCTTAGAATCAGGACTGGCAGCATTATACACTGAGGTGACAAAAGTCATAGGATACCTCCTAATATCGTGTCTGACCTCCTTTTGCCCGGCGAAGTGCAGCAACTCGACGTGGCATGGACTCAACAAGTCGTTGGAAGTCTCTGGCAGAAATATTGAGCCATGCTGCCTCTATAGACGTCCATAATTGCGAAAGTGTTGCCGGTGCAGGAGTTTGTGCACAAACTGACTTCTCGATTATGTCCCATAAATGTTTGATGGGATTCATTTTGGGCGATCTTGGTCGCCAAATCATTCTCTGGAATTGTCCACAATGTTCTTCAAACCAATTGCAAACAGTTGTGGCCCGGCGACATGGCGCATTGTCATCCATAAAAATTCCATCGTTGTTTGGGTACATGAAGTCCATGAATGGCTGCAAGTGGTCTCCAAGTACCTCCAGTCAATGATCAGTTCAGTTGGACCAGAGGACCCATTCCATTCCATGTGAAGACAGCCCACACCATTATGGAGCCACCACCAGCTTGCACAGTTCCTTGTTGACAACTTGGGTCCATGGATTCATGGGGTCTGCGCCACACTCGAACCCTACCATCAGCTCTTACCAACTGAAATCGGGATTTATCTGACCAAGCCACGGTTTTCCAGTCGTCTAGGGTCCAACTGATATGGTCACAAGCCCAGGAGAGGCGCTGCAGGCGATGTCGTGCTGTTAGTAAAGGCACTCGAGTCTGTCTTCTGCTGGTATAGCCCAGTACAGCCAAAGTTCGCCGCACTGTCCTAATGGGCACGTCCGTCGTACGTCCCACATTGATTCCTGCGGTTATTTCACGCAGTGTTGCTTGTCTGTTAACACTGATCATTCTGCGCACACGTCGTTGGTCTCAGTCATTAAGTGCAGGTGGTCGGCGACTGCGTTGTCCATGGTGAGAGATTATGCCTGAAATTATGTATTCTCGGCACACTCTTGACACTGTGGATCTCATAATATTGAATTCCCTAACAATTTCCGAAATGGAATGTCCCATGCGTCTAGCTCCAACTACCATTCTGCGTATAAATTCTGTTAATTTCCGTCGTGCGGCCATAATTACGTCAGAAACATTTTCACATGAATCACTTTACTACAAATGAAAGCCCAACCAATGCACTGCCCATTTATACATTTTGTACGCGATACTACATCCATCTGCATATTTGCATATTGCTATCCCATGATTTTTGCCACCTCTGTGTACATATGTATTGTATTTGATCTTTACTGTCCACATAATATTAAGTGTATTGTAAAATATATAAATAATTCGAGTAAATTTTCTTTTACGACCATACATTTTGGGAACTCTAATTAGTTTTTACGCCATCAATTTCAAGAATTTCTCATCACTATTATTCAATCAAATGTTTCAATAAAGTACTTAAATAAATTGAATCTCTTATCTGGGGAAAAATGTAAATAGTCTAACAACTAGTGTTACATTCAAAATAGATTCAAATTTGTAGATATTTTGTGACTTTGATTCCTATTTTATTTGAATAAAAAATGGTGCCCCACACACCCCTACTACATTTTGATAAACGTAAAAGTTATGAAGAGACATACCCATAACTTAATGCCACCACAGTTACAATTTTAATGAGTAATCCTTTATGCAAATAATATAAAAACTAACACCTCTTTAACAATACTGCTCAAAAATTATTATACCAATTTTATTGCAGCTACCAGTACAATTTACTGTGCCCAATGTGTGGTAGCTTTGTTGCTTTACTTGGCATTAAAGCATTTTGCAATGTAAAACTGGAAATATATTTTAAACACTGCAAAGGGTTAGAGAAGCTAAGAATGTCTTGTATTCTGCCTTTTACAGATTCTGAATTCAACAGCCTTCCAGCTGGATACTTTGCTCCCCCTGCCACCACCACTCATGTGAATTCTTTACGTACAGGGGAGGCTTGGCATTCCTTATTGCTACCTCTGCTACTCCTTCCACCTCGCTCATTCCAGGGTTTGTCCTATCTAAGGCATTGCACCCCCACATTTTGTCGCAGTTATTTCAATTTTTCAACAGTAGACAAAACACTATCAGGTCACGTGAACACCACAAAGTAATTTCCAACTGCATATTAATGTCAGTCTTTCAAAGCCAGATCTACAACAGCAGTCACTTCTCGTCTGTACTCATCTCTGGAAAGCACTATCCTTACGCTGCTCTTAACGGCCTCACTAGTAATGAACCATCATTCTCGAGTACAGGTTATTGCTGCAGCAAATCAATCCCTCCCCTATGCAACCTAAACCATGGGATCTAATAAGTGTGGTTGGTATCTGGGTAGTGCCCTTCTGGTTACTGTGTTGGCACAGGTTCAGAATTTATGGTCAAGTAAGCAATTAACTTATAATGGTCACAGACTAAACTTTACATTTCACAAGGTTTCATTTCTACTACCATTACCAGCTGCTAACATTCCCTACTATGCATTTGATCCCTTTCCTAGCTATACTCTCAGTACACTTTAAATAATGGGAAAATAAACTAGAGCATATACGCAAGACTACCCTACTACAGGGTCTGAATCACAAACCTAAACCATCTGAATGGCTTCTCTGTGTCTCCAAGATAAATTCATACTATCACTATTTCAGACTGTCAGCATCGGGTCTCCACCAGGCATGGATCAGAGCCAAATATCTAGCTCATCAACATCTTTCCTCTAAGTGTAGAAATGTAGAACTGCTGGGAGAGAAGAATACTAGCCATATGAGAGCTTTGTCCTTAGGTAATCATGCAAGAAATATACTGGTCTCACTATTTCTTCACCATCTTAAACCATCAAGAGCAGACTGGAAATTTAAGCCAGTTGGTCCCACAACTTCCATAACAGTAGGGGAAACACACTTGGCTGCACCGAAGAGTGTACTCAAGTGACCCCAATATAGAAACTGTATCATAGTTCACCACTAAATACTGTACGAAGCGAGGTGGGAGAAAATGGCTGAGGCAATCAAAAGCATCTCACACTAGGCAGACATGACACAGAACATTAAAATTGTGGCAGTTTTCTAGTATTACTCAGCCATAACGTGAATTCCTGAAACTATTTTTAGAGGTTTTGAAGAAAAACAATCAAGTCAACAACATAAACTGGAAATGAAAAAAATGTTGTGCTTTAAGAAAGTGAGAAAAATATTTCTTACATGAGAAAAATATGCTTATTCAAGTAGCTGTACATGCTTGTAATAAAATAATTTCCTGCAAACATGAAAAAAATTTACTTCATTTGCTGTTACTGTGCAGAATAGGAAAATTTTGAGGAAGAACTTGGTTTTAACTAACTGCCTTCATGCAATAATGAACGATACAGTATGTCCTGCTACAATGCTGTCTACTGCAATGTTATTTGAATATAAAATTGTTGGCTGTGTGCCGTATTCATATTTTGTCATAAAATCACCTCCATTTGCTACAACATTGTTTTACAGTATTTTTGCGTGCAACTGTTGCTACTTCATAACCAGCAAAAACAAAGGGTTAAAAAGAATTTACAGTTCACACAATAAAATTTTATTCAGCTGATGATTAATACGTATGTCACATACAGCGAACACATGCAACTTAGTAAACATGCACTGTGTGTGCAGCACTACAGTATGTAGAGTGAACTCTGAACAACTGCAGTGCTTTAATGGACCTTGATGAGGGTTGAAATCACTAAACTCTATTTCAATGCTGCTCATCAATGTGGAGTTTGTTTACTTCTGTCTAGTCACCATCACTTTAAGTACACCTGTAGTCTGCTAACTGTGTTTACCATGTGTGTTAGGCCTCGTGCCCTAGTGGTCTGATGCCATTGGCTCAAGGTAAAGTGGTGTAATTTATTTTATTCCCTGGGTTGCTTCAGAATTTCTGGTTCAGCTAGATTTTCTACATTTATTTTTGACTACATTTTGGTTAGGGTATTTAAATGTTTTACTGCTTTGCTCCTGCAGACTCACAGCTTGCTGGCTCATGGCCTAGCTTTTGAATGTTTTGTAATTTTTGCCATGGAATTGCATCTTTTGTATTTGGGCATTATTGCATTGGACAGCCACAAATACCCTATGTGTTATGAAGGCAAATATTTGTCCATGATGAAAGTTTAAAATGAACATACTGTATAACACTGCAGGTAATTTACCCTTACATTTTAATTTCTACTCATTTGTATATAGTTTTGAATTCCATCTGTGCACACTTGTTAGGATGCCCCATAAGTTTTAAATATAAATGTTTTAGTAACATCTGAACAATTGTTTCACATATTTGTAAATTAAGGTTAATTTGATATTTTATACCTGCAATTAGCTACACTTGGTGTACTAGCATTGACAAGCCACTTTAAGTGCACCATCACCTCACATATGGTGTTCCATCCCACAACAGTCAAGTGTAATTCCTCTCCAATGCATCAGGTCTTGTAATATTCTTTGTATGCATTATATAATTTATAATGTTTGTTGATCATTTTGCTTGAATGGTGGAAATTTGATGAAATCAGTAGAACATTAATTTTAGATTCTTCTGAAATACATTTTTTCCTTACTCTCTGTCTCATGTAACTTGGCAAGATTTTGACAGTTCGAAAGTAGCACCAATGTTTACTTTTTGTTAATGTATCATTTCGCCATCAGCTGGTGCATCAAGTGGATACTGTATTTTTTATCAACACGCTGTCAGCTAATTCACTTGCCATTGTACTGTAATGCTAAACAAATTTTAAGTTATTTTAGACTGACATCTGTCTAAAAAAATTAGTAGGTTATAAAAGTAAAAATATAAAACCTTGCAAAAATTAAATATTTGCTAACTCTTTTTTAATTGTTCCGAGACAGCGAATTTGAGTTAACGTTTGCAAGATGGTAGTTGTAGCTATTATCACACTTTGGACGTCATATCTAACTGGAACTAAAAGTAATTCGGGAAACTTGATTAACAATACACTTCCATTCGCCAACAACTCACCAACGACTATTGATTGCAATGCAGTAATTCTGCTATTACTGATACTAAACAGTTCAAGTTGGAAATATGTGACGTGGAATAACGTAAGAATTGCTTAAAAACTATTCATGCGTGTCCCAATTTCTTTGTTTTATAAATACAATATAGTAACAACACGGAAACAAGGAAATGGATTTTCTGGAGAACAATATGGCGTATAATTTACGTAGACGAACGATTACCGGCCAAATAGAAATTACTAGTACTCAAAATCGCTGTACACGAAATATATGTTACTTTAAAAATCATACAGAGCTCGCAGAAAAATAAAACTATTGGTATCTGTTCGTAAACTTGTTATATACCACACACAAAAGCTATTATTTTCTGGCTGGTAATGCTTGGGGAAGAGCGGATAGATAGCACGCACGGCATGACAGGGCGAGATGTGAGCCTTTTGCATTGCTCAACAGATAGCAGCACGGCCTGCTTCTTGATCCCATCTTTTTAAAAGTTGACTGTTGTTCTATTACTGGCTCGGAACGACACAAATTTGAAATGTATTTTGTCAAATTATTATAAAAATAAAATATATCTATTATGCAATATTTCCATATGCTTTTAGAATTAATATCAAGCACATATGGAAAGCATGGTTAGAGACGTGAAAAAGGTTTTGAAGTTGCGTTTCATTTGGATACGGTTCGTTTTATTGTGCATTTCATTTTCAACACCTATATATTACTACTTTATCAAGAAGTTTAGTTTGTAACACTAACAACCACTGTTTTGTGACCACATCAAATAAAATGTATTAATTAATCTAGAAACTCTTTGTTATTGCGTATTATCTGCTTGTCTAATGTGCGTCAGCAGCTGTGGATGCTGATGCATTTGCCTCTTGGTGAGCAAATAAATTTTTATTTGTCAATGGCTCTGAATGTGAGGCCATCAGATCAGCATCATGTTCAGAAGTAACCTCCAGATCCAGCTGATGCATAATTTTAACAATTTGTTCTGTAGCGCTGTCTGAGGTCTCCTCAAAACCTTTTAAATTTGGCACCAGGTAAGGACACAATTTATTCCAGCCACCACTCATTGTAGATGGCTTTATTTCTTTCCAAGAGAGAGAAATATTGGTGACAGCATTAAGGACATTGTAGTTTTTCCAGAATTCTTTTAGAGTGGGTCTTCCATAACCATCTGTTGTCTTGACAGCTTTGTTGATTATTATCCTTATGTAATATCTTTTGAAAGTTGAAAGCACAGTCTGATCCATTAGCTGAATTAAACTTGTGATGTTCGGAGGCAAGAATATGACCTTTATCTCTGGACATAAATCTTGCAATGCATGTGGATGTCCAGGTGCATTATCCAACAGTAACAGTGCCTTGAATGCCAAATTCTTTTGCTTACAATAATCTTTCACTTCAGGAACAAAATGATTCACAAACCAATCCTTAAATAATGCTGAAGTAACCCAAGCTTTTGAGTTCGATTTCCATTTGACTGGCAGTGTTTCTTTGGGGTTTCCTTTCAGAGCCCAAAGTCCTGGGATTCTCAGAGTGGTACGCTGAGGTTTTAGTTTAAAATCACCTGCATCATTACCACCAAGTAGAAGTGTCAGTCTGTCTTTAGATGCCTTGTGTCCAGGTGCAACAGCCTCTTCTTTTGCCAGGTAAGTTCTTGAAGGAATTTTTTCCAGAATAAGCCTGTCTCATCAACATTAAAAATTTGGTGAGTTGAGTAATTTCCCTCATCAACAATGTTCTTAAAAGTTTTAATAAAATTTTTGGCAGCTTCAGTATCCGCACTGGCAGATTCCCCTGTAAATTTTATGTTGTGCAGGCATGTCCTTGACTTAAACTTGTCAAACCAACCTTTGCTTGCTTTAAACTCTGTAGCATTACTAGCTGACTCACCAAGCTGTTTTTTCCAATCTTCATACAAACTGAGAGCTTTGCCTTGAATTATTGCAAGGCTGATGGGGATATTTTTCAGGTGTTGATTGTCTAACCACACCTTTAAAGACCGTTCCATCTCTTCCATCGCTGCACCCCACCGTTTTGAAATTATTAGAAGAAAGATTTCCTCAATTTATAACTTAGTCTCATACGTTGTCTTTACTTTTTACATTGGAACATACAGTGGATTGGCTCAGGTTGAAAGACCATCCTATAGCTGCAAATGATTTGCCACTTTTTGATTGCGCAATAATTTATAATTTCATTTGTACACTATTTACAACACGGTTTCTTTGTTTCATAAACACTGAGTCTTCATTACTACTTTCGTTTTTTACTTTTCTTATTCATTGTGTAGTGAAATAATTAGGTACGTGCATCAATAAATAAATAAGGGAAAAAAAAAATGCTTAGAAAATTAACCTTAAAGGAAACTAAACACCATAATAAAAAAAACGGAAGTTCTAAACAGGAACGGCATTAATATATAGAATCGCCATAGCATAATAACACATTGGACTACATACAACTGCATATGTACATTAATCTTGTTCGGTTATATAAAAAATATAGTTACGTATATCAACAACATAGGTCTATGTAGTGTAAGTCAACTTTGTTGCAATATTATTTGCGAAGACAAAACTTACAGAATATAAACAATCCATATATCTTTGATGTTGACGTTTGTCGTGATGTAGGCAGGCGTGCGATATGTTTTCCGGTTATGTATTCAAGTACGAAGCAAACATGCGAATGTCAAATTTATGGTGTAAGAAGCCAATGTACGAAAGTGGGAACTGTACGAGAGACGAATGTCTGAAAGTAAAAGACTGTCTGTACACTGATTCTCTGCCTTTTGTTCTGAAGGTGGTCTTAGGTATCACCTGCTCCATCTTGATCTTAATGGCATTGGTCTGAAAAATTACTAGTAGGATGGGGTTTGGATGATGTAGCAGCTTGATAGTGTTAAGTATTATTATTCTCTTATTCCTTCCAAAATAATGTGGTTATTTTGAATGAACTGGAATTTCATGTCTTTATTAGTAGCTGCGCTCAAGTATAACCTGTAGTTTTGGAACCAATCGCACACCTCCAGGAACTGCCCCAACTGTTCCTGGTTCCTAAATGGTTTTGCTTCCAGTACCACCTTCATGTATTCTGGGGTGGCCATTGTTCCCTTTTGATGGTCTTTCCTTAATTCTAAGTAAGTAGTGATGTCATCAAGATGCATAAAGGAAAACTTGTCTATGTAGTTTACCAACACTTTGAGAACCTAAGTTTAGGAACTGTACTCTGAGCATTCTTCAAAGCAGACCGTATTACCCATAATTTCAAGGGTTTGTCACTAGGAGTTGAAGTTTCTTCACACATCAGCATTGTCTACCGTAATCTTTATTGCTAAAAATGTATTGTTAGAAATATGTTTTATTCATGTGGTTTGTATTGTTGTTTGTTAATATTTTGGCTAAACACCTTCCACTGTACTATTCAGGTAGGTATTGTACATGCCTTGCAAGAAATATAATTAATTACAAATGATCTGCATATGATTTTAGCTGTCAGTCATATGTCATGACTTAGTGTTAATACAAATATCCCATCTTGATCGAATGGCCGGATTATCTCCTAGGCAATGTGCACTACCGAGAGGCTGGCAAAACTTGGCAGCTGGTTTTTTTTCTAACCTACCCTAATTCTAAGTATTAAGTGTGAGCTTGAGGTAGGGATGGGATCTAAGTGCATCTCAGGGCTAGGCTCCATATGTCTACAAGGGAAGGAATTCATGCAAGGAGACATGCATCACGGCAGAGAGGGATTAGGCAGCCATTGTCACATTTGGGGGGAGCGACCGCCGAAAAGCTACCATATCCCTGGTGGAAAAATTAAATTTCCACTATTTGTAAATCATACCTTCCAACAGTGGTTATTGTTTTCTTTATCTTGCACATTGGACCTGCGCATGTACTATCATAAACTTCCACTAATGCATCGTCCCCTATCCACATTTCTGCTGTCTCTCAAGACTTCAATGTTAAGAACTGCCAAATCTCTTCACACACTCACATTTCTGCATCACACATCTTTGTGTTTTCTTTCATTTTGCTCACACTGCGCATCCTCTGCAGCTGTCCATCCCTCTTTTATTGTATCACTGTTAACTGTGAGATTTCCTGGCATTAATTTGCAAATCCAAAAAGTTATCTGCCTTGGTTTCAGAATGCTTCTGGTTATTCAAGTCCCTCTGTTGAACTGCCACCAAATTCATTAGATTAATTATGTTTGCCATGATTTCAGAATCATATCCTATGTGAGAAAAATATTTCGTCTTGCTCCACGATTGAGTGATTAGTTCTCTATTCTGCTTGTCTGTCAATGCAATGCATGTGCTTTAATTGTTGCATATTTGAGATGCCACCTTAATTGGCCTACAGTCAAAGTTTTTCGTTGATGGCCAGTCTTCTGGTCATTTTGGATTTTGTAACACTTCAGATATTTGGTATTTGTTGTGATAGAATAGATCCCACCCTCTACTGGGAAATAATGTGGCATGTGCACTTTCACTGAGAATGTACTGCCAGTGTTGAGTTTGCGTACAAATTGTTTGTGGGTCGGTGCCATCTGATGTGTGGTCTCCCTGGGTTACCCTTATCTCCCCCTCACTGGGAGTGCAAGGTTGAGTCCTCATTGGTGCTATTTTCTGGGTGGGGTATTTACCTCCCTGGCCAGATTCCTGTGGTGTCCAGACAGTAGGTGAGCCACAAAAGAAAAAACAATTCAACTAAGTTTGTGTATTTACTTCACAAAGATTAAGCAAACAAACAATACAGACAGTTTACAGTTTTATTTTACTCACTGTGACTACTGTGTTAGTCTGTGACACCAGATTGGTTAAGCAGTAGGAAGCTAACAGAACAAAATGGTTGAAATGTGGTAGAACTTTCAGTGGTATAGGAGGTGGCTTCTCAGGTGTGTCTGGCAGGGCATAATATAGCAGCATGTTGGTAGTTGNGGGGGGGTGTTTTCTGCCAGGGTAAAGTCAGGGTGGTGGCAGACATTAGCTATCACTATATGGGAAAAGAACAAAGGAATAAGGCTGTTGGTGATGTACACTAATAACTGTGGTGGCTATACAAAAGTCACTTTGAGGGGAAATGTCTTTGAAAACAAGATATGATTTTCCGTCAGAAAGTGACCATGACATTCACATTATTTTGGATTCAGCACAAATGGCAGACAATATCAGAACAGATGTCAGTTTTGCTTGGAGAAACACAGTGTCTAATAACTTGTGAAAAGTTAACTTGACACCTATGGCAGACCTAGTAGCATTCCATTCCATTGCCTGCTAAGGTCAGAGTAGGGACTTTTCAAGATGGGAAATGCTTGTTGGTTGTGTTGAAATCAGCACTCAAGTGGGCATTATCATATGGACTGACTCATAATTATTGAGGATGTTTGCCCAGGGTATCCAGCTGTGAGTCATGTTCTCAGTCAAGCTCTCTTTATGTCTGGTTGTGGAATTTATTGTAGGATTACCCAGAAGTGGCACACATAGGTTGATGCACTGGAGCACTCAGATATTTTGAAGATCACCAAGGTGGAGTTCCTTTATCCACTCCCTTGTGTAACCAGCAGTTCTCGTACCCCACACTGTGTAAACTGTTCAGATATCAGGAAGTGAATTGCGTGGAGTGGTTCTCTGGTAACATCTGTCCACAGTGGCTGCTTCACCCCTAGCAAGTGCCCAGGGTTCCAAGTATTACTAAATAAGACATTTTTTTTTGTTATGCCCAGATCTTTATTGACTGTTCCAATGATCATCCCACCAACCATTGCCCATTGCCATATTGAAGTGTCAGCGTTTCCCAGTAAACGTGTTCCTGATGAAGATGTTTACCTAACTTTCCCAATTTTGTACTGTGGCAAACACAAGAAGTGAACAAACTACAAAAGCCAATACAGTAGTGCCTAAACCAATGAGCCAAGGCTTCATAGTTTTCTTACAACAAATTCTGTCGGTGTGGAGTAACACAGGAGGGCGGCATATGAAGACCCTCAGTTAACAAATAGTGCGCACGAATTCACAGTTCAAGTTCTGCCAATACACTGCACTCTTCCAATGCATTGAGCTCTTAGTATTTGTCTGTCTCACTCATCTTGTGTGCCGACAGGATGCTGGGGCTTGCTATGCCAGAAAGTGTACTGAGCAGGTGCGCTGGTACTACCGTGTGGCGGGAGTTTTTGCACATTACGTACTATACAATCCATATGGGCTAAGCCCATCGCACTACATCATTTCTCAATAAGCAGTAGTGTACAATTTTCTCCATGAGATAAATGTGACTCCTCTCATAATTTCTTTTACCAAAGTTTCGTGCACCACATAAACAATGTTGTAGTGTGTTGGTGTCATTGTTAAACAGGTCACAAGTTACTCAAATTTGAAATATGATATTAAGCAATATTGTAAGACATTGTTATAGCTGGGTGTAATGTATATTTTCATTTACATTCAAATGCCACCCTTTAATTTTATGTGCAATTTTTTTGCAAGTGGCATGGTTGAAGATATCAAGGTGACTTTTTTTACATCTGGTATGGAGAGTAATACTATGCGGTTGTCAACAAAACAGGTATCTTACAAATTAATTTCATTTTTTTTTTGTCTTTCTGGCTTACCAGCAAACATTTTCAACTGTGGCAGTAAAATTTGCTTCACATAAATTTTTTTTGTTTTCATGAAGTTGTTATTAGAATTCTTTTTCTTGAAGGAATCAAAATTATTCTGTGTACTGCAAGAAACAACAGGGTCCCACATTTTCATGTTACAAAAGCATTAAGAGATGCTTCTTTGAAACTGTCATGTTTCTAAACTGTACAAATATATCACAGATACTGTGCTGAAAAACTAATGACAAAATATACCGGATCATAAAATTAAAAAGAATACTATTATTATTCCCAAAACAAAGCAAAAATACAAGTTTGTGTATTCTCTTTATTAGACTGCATTTCTCTAGCACTGTATAAAGATGCCCATGAGAGTTTTAATTAGAACATTTTGCATTTTATGTTTTTTTTGGTGGATTTTATTTTATGGTAGGACTGCTGTGAATTATGAATGAGTATCCATTTTTATAGGTAAATATATAATTTGTACTGTGTATGGTGTGAGATTAATTTCATTATGAAGTTCGCCAGTTTGTAAAAGTTTCTTGAATACAGATTTTATGTACTGGACAACACTTTTAAGAGTGCCAACATCATGTATTAATGTGACTGGATGATATGGTGACATTTGAGAGACAAAACAATCATACATGAAGTATCATTATTATTCACTATGTATGTCAGTTTGGGGAGGTATATCAGAAACCTATTTTCTTCAATAGAGTTGTATGACCTCTTTTGAGGGAGGGCAGTACTGTCCACGTGCTGGTGTTTGTATTGACTGAAGCAGACACACAGGCCTTGTGCAGATGAGATGTCAACCATTGCCCCCGTCAGCAGGTCTGGCCATTATCCAGCAGGTAGGTCAGGATGGTGCAGATCAAATTACCTGACAACAAGGTTTGTAAGTCAGCTCATGCATCATGCTGTTGAACCAATCAGCTGTAATTTTTGTGGTGTAAAATAAAAATAAATATTCTGGGGAATATGTGTAATTTGA
Organism: Clitarchus hookeri; assembly: GCA_002778355.1. Taxonomy (NCBI): domain Eukaryota; kingdom Metazoa; phylum Arthropoda; class Insecta; order Phasmatodea; family Phasmatidae; genus Clitarchus; species Clitarchus hookeri. The sequence goes on from NQII01000769.1 coordinate 454,417, forward strand.
AATAAGAAATCTAAACAGAGCTAGTTTTTTTTACATGTAAAACAGCACACTGCCTGCTGTTTGTATTCATAAACAGTTGTATAGCAGCGACATTAGTGTATTATTTTTCTGAACAATTTTTTTATTGTGGAAACCTGTAAACTGTACTGCAAGCTTGGGAGAATTAGTCAGTTTTATGATTTTGTCTTGAATAATCTGTTTTGCAGTAGAGTTAAACGTTGGTTTTTGTTTTTGTGTTTGACATGATTTTGTGTTGAATAATGCGTATTGCATTGGAGAACTGAAGATATTATTTTTTGTTTTTATATTTATGGCAACTAGAAGTAGCGGTGACTGTGTGTGGTGCAGACTGCAGGCAGTATGGGCATGTGTGTGCATGTGGGTGTTTGGGAGAGACCTATGTTGCAAGTGGTACCCTGATTATTGCTGGCTTTGTTTGCAGGAAATTAAGTCTGTACAGTTGGAGGAGGTGCTGAATGAGCGTGCCGATGAAGAAATGGAAGTATCTGACGAAGAAGATTACATGGGCAACAAGAAGAGGCCCAGGTATGATAACACAGAGGATCGCGCTAACCTCGCCTGTGTCAAGGTGTGTTGCTTAAATTGCTGTTAGTGTATATTTTCAGCATCTTAGATGACATACCAAAAAAAGTGCAATATGGTTACATTGGGGTATTAATATTGTCTATTCAGTTTTAACTTTCACTAAATGCATTTTAGTAGTATCTCCAAGTGCACCAAGGGACTTACAATTAGATACTTAATATTGAAAGTACTTTGTAGTGAACAAGTACTGTACCATATTTATCAGAAAATATAATGCTTTGCTCCAATTTTGACTTCCAAAATGTTGGGATTAGTTTTATTTTTGGAACATAAAAGTCACTATTTGCTTGAGTAGTTAAGTTGTCAGTAATATTTTTATTGGAAATATGCCGGTTTCATTATAACATCATCTGCTTGAGAAAATATTAAAAATAACACTTGTCATGCTTAGTAAGAACACTGCATCATACAAGTAATGACCAAAGGGTAACTTAACTATATTTAAATAACTGCAGTGTATTGTCCATGCAAAATCTTAGCAAAATTTTGAACACAAAACATTGGCGTTAACTTTCACTTCAAAGCCTAGTTTGTGCTTTACTGAAGTATGTTTTGTATAATTTATTCCATTGACATAGATTATGAGTCATCTTGAAATCCAAATAATATGCAAAAATAATTCCAGCTAAAATAAATCTGTTGATTTAAAATGTTTGTGAAAACAAGTACTTTGACATAGAACAAAAATTACAGGATGTTTGTTGTTGTACATTAACCTACCAAATTGTGGGTTGTACAGTGTGTACACACCACATTACATTAGTGCTATGGTGGTAGGCAGTGAAACTACATTACTGTATGTGATTGTAGTAGGGTCATTGAGTAAATGCCACTTAAGTAGGATAGTGTAAGTATACGTTTATCGTTTTTACAACTTCCCTGGTTTTTGTTGGCTATTTAAAGTTAATGTGGCATTTACATAATTTACAATTTCTTGTCATGTGTGCGAAAAATTACTGAGTGGAAAGTAGTTTTATGTTATGGGATGAATATTCTGAGATGAATTATAGAAGGGAAATTATAAATAACACGTTGCACATGAAAAACTTTTCGTGCTCTGAAAAAATGTAGTCTAGTGAAATATGGGTGTCTTTGAATCTTTTGCAGTGGTTTATTAGATATTCCTAACTGTATTGTGCCTAAAAACTGTATTGTTGATTTTCTTAGTAAGTGCATATGTACTTTACAGTATATTTCTTTACATTTGAATTTGAGAGCATTCAAAAAGTGTTACCTAGATTTAACCCACTAAAATATAACATTTTGGATAGATCCTCAGAGGATCATTATAGTAAAAATTGTAGAGANTCTGAAAAAATGTAGTCTAGTGAAATATGGGTGTCTTTGAATCTTTTGCAGTGGTTTATTAGATATTCCTAACTGTATTGCGCCTAAAAACTGTATTGTTGATTTTCTTAGTAAGTGCATATGTACTTTACAGTATATTTCTTTACATTTGAATTTGAGAGCATTCAAAAAGTGTTACCTAGATTTAACCCACTAAAATATAACATTTTGGATAGATCCTCAGAGGATCATTATAGTAAAAATTGTAGAGATGCATAGCCTAGTAATAAAAATAGTTCTTATTATAAAAAGTAAATAAATTATTTTTTACTTGCAGGTTTTTTANCTTGAAATCCAAATAATATGCAAAAATAATTCCAGCTAAAATAAATCTGTTGATTTAAAATGTTTGTGAAAACAAAAATTACAGGATGTTTGTTGTTGTACATTAACCTACCAAATTGTGGGTTGTACAGTGTGTACACACCACATTACATTAGTGCTATGGTGGTAGGCAGTGAAACTACATTACTGTATGTGATTGTAGTAGGGTCATTGAGTAAATGCCACTTAAGTAGGATAGTGTAAGTATACGTTTATCGTTTTTACAACTTCCCAGGTTTTTGTTGGCTATTTAAAGTTAATGTGGCATTTACATAATTTACAATTTCTGGTCATGTGTGCGAAAAATTACTGAGTGGAAAGTAGTTTTATGTTTTGGGATGAATATTCTGAGATGAATTATAGAAGGGAAATTATAAATAACACGTTGCACATGAAAAACTTTTCGTGCTCTGAAAAAATGTAGTCTAGTGAAATATGGGTGTCTTTGAATCTTTTGCAGTGGTTTATTAGATATTCCTAACTGTATTGCGCCTAAAAACTGTATTGTTGATTTTCTTAGTAAGTGCATATGTACTTTACAGTATATTTCTTTACATTTGAATTTGAGAGCATTCAAAAAGTGTTACCTAGATTTAACCCACTAAAATATAACATTTTGGATAGATCCTCAGAGGATCATTATAGTAAAAATTGTAGAGATGCATAGCCTAGTAATAAAAATAGTTCTTATTATAAAAAGTAAATAAATTATTTTTTACTTGCAGGTTTTTTANAGATGCATAGCCTAGTAATAAAAATAGTTCTTATTATAAAAAGTAAATAAATTATTTTTTACTTGCAGGTTTTTTTATATGCTTCTTGACTTTGTTCCGGTATGTGTAAAAGCTTTTGTTGGTGAGTGTTTGGGGGCAGCTAGAGTNAGATGCATAGCCTAGTAATAAAAATAGTTCTTATTATAAAAAGTAAATAAATTATTTTTTACTTGCAGGTTTTTTATATGCTTCTTGACTTTGTTCCGGTATGTGTAAAAGCTTTTGTTGGTGAGTGTTTGGGGGCAGCTAGAGTNTTTTTTATATGCTTCTTGACTTTGTTCCGGTATGTGTAAAAGCTTTTGTTGGTGAGTGTTTGGGGGCAGCTAGAGTGTTACTTTGAGTTTAAAGCACACGTATTTAAGTAACACAATATAATATACATAATTTATTAATGTCAAGGGAACTGTGTTTCATTTAAAGAGGGGATAAGTTATGTTGATTGTGTTTATATCACAAGTAATTAGTTACATACTGTAAGTTTTTCCAGTTGGGTATTCACCAACCGAGGTTGGCAACGTTGCTAAAGGCATGGATTAAAGATGAAGCTGTGTTTTTATATTTGACATGATTTCATGTTGAATAATCAGTTTTGCAGTGGAGAAAATATTTGCAATTGAAATTGAAATAAGAAATTTAAACAGAGGTCANCATGTTGAATAATCAGTTTTGCAGTGGAGAAAATATTTGCAATTGAAATTGAAATAAGAAATTTAAACAGAGGTCACGATTTTGTGGAGATTTTAAATCCTATCAATCAAGGTGTGCTGACATAACATAGAGTGGTCTTAAGTGAAAGGTAGTACCGTATTCACCCGAAAATAAACTGTATTTAAAAAAATTGTTGTCTTACAATCACAAGCAAACTGTTTCATTCTACAATAACACGCAATGTCTACATACCCATTTGACTGCCAGTCACATCACATATATAGTCAGTTCACGACTGGAAGAGACTTTCTTGAAGCTCTGCTAAAGATCTACTTTCAAGCCCATTTTGTATCCTTCCGCCAAATGTAAACAAACATTGCCATGTGGCAGTCACATGGTAATGTTTACATGCAATGTTTACATTCCACTGTGTGTGTGTATATATTATTAATGGATATTCCACAAGCGTAAAGTTTTTAATCTTGAGAATTTCACACAAAAGAATATGCGATGCAAGCGAAAAACATTTCATTCTATAAACCCAAAATGTGAGTATTAAATAGTTGATGTTTCGCACGCACGCACGTGTGTGTGTGTGTGTGTGTGTGTGTGTGTGTGTGAGAGAGAGAGTGTGTGAGTGAGAGTGAGAGTGTGAGTTAGTTGGAAGTACCGGTAAAAACTTATGGATTGTAGTGATTCTATTNAATTTCACACAAAAGAATATGCGATGCAAGCGAAAAACATTTCATTCTATAAACCCAAAATGTGAGTATTAAATATTTGATGTTTCGCACGCACGCACGTGTGTGTGTGTGTGTGTGTGTGTGTGTGTGTGTGAGTGTGTGAGTGAGAGTGAGAGTGTGAGTTAGTTGGAAGTACCGGTAAAAACTTATGGATTGTAGTGATTCTATTNGAGTGTGTGAGTGAGAGTGAGAGTGTGAGTTAGTTGGAAGTACCGGTAAAAACTTATGGATTGTAGTGATTCTATTTGCTACAGAATTACCATAGATCAAAACGAAAAAGTACATAAACATGTCGCATGCAGGTTTAGCGATTAGGGAACGCCATTGGCTCACATCCATCACCCCCTCACACCACCCCCGCCTCGCGCACTTCGCTAGGCGCCTTCTAGACGGCACGTGGTACCACAGGCAGGTGGAAAATTCCGGTACACGTGGAGCTGAAGCGTAGGCCTTCCCCTCCCACCCCCCTTCATCTTCGTACGCCCCTACCCGCCGGGAGATCTGTTGAGAGTGCAGGGCTTTCTTGAGTCATCAGCAAATAATCCGGTGTAGTTCGCCTGAACGCAGTAAATACGCACCGCGGCAGAAATACCTGACGAGATGTATTAGTGCCGAGGTATTACCCCCGCCCCGCCCCTCCAAACCTTCAGATACGAGGACACGTGTGTTGGACGGCTTGTTAGGCGTTCTTCCACTTCACCCCTCTTACCCCCTTCCCTCCCCTAAAATGCGCCACGTGCCGCCGATTCAGGGCAGCGGCTGGCGTGTATAAAAACCCCTTTCCAAGAATAGGAGGGGGTCAGTAATATCGGGTACGTCAGGCAGTCATATCGGGGCAGTTGTTAGTTCATCTTCACCGCCGAGAGACGTCAGTTCGAGCAGAGAGTAAGTCAGTACAACAGTTACTAAGGCCGGGATATCGGAACCCGGCCACGTCCGTCAGCCGCATCATTAAGGGGTCAGTCATATCGGGACAGTTGATCATCACCGGGCCGCGGGGAGAGTTGCGGGAAGAAATCACGAGAAGACGTGAGTACGAGTCCGAACAGCAGTCCAGGGAGAAGCAGCACAGGGGGCCTGCATCCAAGGCCTACCACTTCGCTGGAACTCATCCCCAGATGACAGCCTACCCACACTCACCGATGAGTTAAGTATAAAATTCGTCGCCTAAAGAAGCCCCACTCAACCACGAATTCGCCCCGTGAATACGAGTAGCCAAAGTACTACAGTACCACACCTCTAAAGTTTTGATGTTGTGTATTTGTGAATATAGACACGAGATAATATATTCGTACTTCAAAATACAACTGTAATAGTCTACCTCATTATAATACCAGCAACCTCCAAGCACTTTTTAGTTGGTGCCTGGAGGACATTAACTCTGACCAGATAAGCCACCATGTCCTCGACAGTGGCGGTACCTGCGTNCGCCGCGATAACCAAGGTCGCCCGGGACGCACTAACTGAGGCTGAAAGTATACACTCACAGGAAAATGAGTGGAAAATAAACGGACGAGAAGACGCACGGGAAAATGTGTGGACGCAGAACAGACGAGGGGCGAGAAGCGAAACGGCGAGAAGCAAAGTGCACCGAACAAGCAACGAAGCCGGGAATCCGCAGACACGAGCCGAGAACGAGCCTGCAACACAGCAGGCCAGTAAGTCAACAGAACGAGAGGATTTAATTTTCATGAGGACTAGCCAATTGAAAAATTGGATTGTGGGGGAATGCAAGGAGGTGTGAATTTCAATTATTCTTTTGCATTGAACCAAAATAAAAAATTGAATTGCATTAGTATTTGTAATAATGGTCGCGATAAAGATATGGGAAATAACACTGTATAGTGAATGTGAACTAAGTATGTAGTGCTTAAATTCCAGTAGACCTATAAAAATGTTGCTCATGTCTTGCTACAAATGTTGTTTTTCTGGTATCCAAAAAACTTTGCAGCATATATAATGTATTAACATATATTGATTTTGAACAAGTGTAGTTGTTTAAAATAGTGAAAAGTTAAAAGTATGTATGAAGCGCAGTGAACTACACAGTATTTTAGAGTTTATGAAGTATCAAGTGGGATCAGCTAATACGGTATCGTAGCATAGCTAATGTATGGTCACAGTTGATTTGTCTTTTGTATGCAGGAAGAAAATGATAGTTTACGCTGCCAACTGGAGGCTTACAAAAACGAGGTTGACCTTGTGCGGTCAGATATGAAATCTGAAGTAGATCAAAAAGACAAACAGTTGAAAATGCTGCAGCATACGTTACAAGGCATGCAACAGGTAACTATGCTTAAATTAATATTAATATTGAGTATTTCAGGAGTACTGTACCACATTTACACTATATTTTTTTAAGTAGACAGAAGAAAATAAATGTCTCATGTAGTTAAAGAATTGCTTAAAAGAAGGTAACACGTAATTGTTTTTAAATATGAAATTCATCAAAANAAATGTCTCATGTAGTTAAAGAATTGCTTAAAAGAAGGTAACACGTAATTGTTTTTAAATATGAAATTCATCAAAAGAAGTAATGTCATATTTTCAAGGCCCTTTGTTTTTTTGTGCAATTCATCTGTTAATTCTTTAGTCCAGACATAATGGCTATGGCATAAGTTTTAAGACTAAAAACATGTAGCCAAAAAATTTTAAGGAAGTTTTACATGAAATTAATTTTAAAAAATCAGAACTAGCATCTTATTAATATTATAAATGTGAAAGTTCAAAGAGAGAGAGAGAGAGAGAGAGAGAGTGAGTGATTGAGTGAGTGTGAGAGTGAGAGTGTGTGTGTGTGTGTGTGTGAGAGTTTTTGCTCCATGTTAATTTCAAGGTCACTTACTATTTTCAGGCCATCACAGTCCCTTCNGTGTGTGTGTGTGAGAGTTTTTGCTCCATGTTAATTTCAAGGTCACTTACTATTTTCAGGCCATCACAGTCCCTTCTTCAGGGAGTACTGTTTTAGTTGCCTCACTCCCTCCACAGCTGGCTTTGCATTATGAAATGACTGCTGCTGTATATTTTCTGGTCCGCTGAGATCATCAGGATCATTACCGGCCACAGCTGATTCCTCTTCTTGTGTGGCAGCAACAAGGTCACAGACATCCGTAGGTGGATCCTCAGTTTACAGGACATTTATTGATGCATAGTCCATTGCAGACTAGCCAAAATGTAACAGTTCAGCGAGTTCCGAATCATCATCATTAACACTACTTGCGGACTGTATGTGGCGTGATTTGCCGCATGGCCGAGTTTGCCCACAGTATTGCATCCAGCACTTCAGTTGTTTTAGCCATATCACCTGCCAATGTTGTGTCATTCATCTTGCAAAGGAGGTGCCATAACCTTCTGCCTGTAGTGCACCTTGAAGTTCTTTATTATTCCTTGATCCAGCGGTTGACAGGCGGCAGTCATGCTTGGTGGTAGAAAAAAGATCTTCACTTGGGTTAGTTTGACATCTGGGTGGGAAACTGCTGTCAAAACTGACTAGCCAGTCAGTCATTGTCTTTCCTCATCCAGGCTCGTTGATTTGCGTGCCATACAATACCGAGCGAATTAATGTCAACACCCCAAAAACTCCATGGCTGCTTTGCTTTCCCGATAATTAAGGGTTTTTCAAACTCGCCCACCATGTTTACACACAACATAATAGTAAACCGTTCTTTTGAAAGTTTTCCACCAGTACATTTCTTTTGCTTTTCACACATAGTTTTGTCAGGTATCGCACGAAAAAAAAACCCTATCTCTTCACAATTAAAAATATCTTCTGCGAGATACCCTTCACAGCAAGGATAAGGGGGGGAAAGGGGGTCCCGCCAGGATGAGTCACAGTGCGTGTGTCTTGCTTACAGCTGTGAGTACAGGTCCACTGCCCAATGCTACTTGCCCACCTAACTTAATCATATTTGTACATTATTTTTTGGTGTTTCTGTGTTACTTTCCATTGCATATGCTATATCAATGAATTTCTCTTTGCACATACTTTTAGATGCCGTTGAAATAAATGTATGTTTCCAGGGAAAAAATCATATGTGGTTTAATTATTTCTGTCCGTACACTTGGTACGAATAGTCCCTTTGCGGCAAATTACTTGCCTCCGTACGTAATTTCATTTAACGAAAACCACATTTTGTGATCTCAAACCGTTCCGGAAATTTTGGGGTGTCCACCTTAGGCAGACCATTCTGTGCGTGTGTGTGTGTGCACGCGTGTGCATTTGTATGGTTCTTGGGTGCTCTTTTACTTCTTATTGTCACTCGAATTTCACAATTTAATAAATATCAATTATAAAAAAATGTTTGATTTTTCTGTTTTACAAACTGCAATGTATTACTGTATTAGCTAAATAAAATTATATTTAAGTTATATACCTGTTCCTAAAAATAATAAATTTGTGACCACACGACAAGAAATTAATATTGGTTTAATTGATTGAAACTTGTTTTGCGAAATAAAGAAATGATTGTATGCTTATGGAGGCCTACTTTGTGCATGTGTATTTGTTTGTTTTTTGTGTCATGTACTGTGAGCATGATAAGACTAATAAAAGTGAAATAAATATTGCTTTTGGGAGATGGATTTGCTTTCCTGTGGCTTACAGAGTGATCTGATGAGTTGTGAAGCAGTAGTGAATAAAAGCTGCAAGTGTTCTGTGTGAGCACTCCAGTGATGCAATGCATGTTGCAGCAACTGATGGAAACGAAACGGCGCCACGCAGAGGAAGAGATGAAGGTGCGTGACCTGCAGGCACGACTCAGGGTTGCCACTGAGGCCCAGACGAAAAAGGCAGCTGCAGACACGCTGGTCAAGGACAGGGAGGGAGATGAGACTGGTGGTGGTGGCGGCGACAGTGCAGAGGTAGACGAAGAGAAGCCAGAACACCCAGAGACCCCAGCCCCTGCTTCTGTGGGCCCTCCACCACCTCAGATTACGGACAGGGAGGCCAAGCTCATTGGTTTGTGGTCCTTTGTTGCTGCTAATTTTATTTAAAAATACGTTTTGTTTTATGGAGNAGGGAGGCCAAGCTCATTGGTTTGTGGTCCTTTGTTGCTGCTAATTTTATTTAAAAATACGTTTTGTTTTATGGAGGATGACTAAGTTTAGTGCATTAAACATTATGTTTACTAAGTGGTGAGGAAATGAAATGAAATTAGACCACATGTGNGGATGACTAAGTTTAGTGCATTAAACATTATGTTTACTAAGTGGTGAGGAAATGAAATGAAATTAGACCACATGTGATTGTGAAAATGTAATAAGCACCATAAAATGGGTTGTCTCTGTTTTTTAGCAACAAAAATCTCAAATATCAGAAATAGGACCACTGAAGTATTTTTTGTGATACATCTTAACTCTGCTTTTCATCAGTGTGTTTTGCATGATAATTTAGGCTATTCTCTGTAAAGTGAGCACTTTTGAAAGCCCTCCCATTTGGAATAATACTCANTGTTTTGCATGATAATTTAGGCTATTCACTGTAAAGTGAGCACTTTTGAAAGCCCTCCCATTTGGAATAATACTCGATAAATATATTTTATTTTATTTTATTACATACACAGCAATTTTTATTTAAAAAGATTGTTAAAGGATAAAAAAATGGCTGAAAGAAAACGGTAACTAGGGCCTCAAAAGTGCTCACTTACTGTGAACAGCCTACAGTAACATGTACATACGCTGTTTTCGTTATACNGTAACTAGGGCCTCAAAAGTGCTCACTTACTGTGAACAGCCTACAGTAACATGTACATACGCTGTTTTCGTTATACCTTGGGGCTACTTTTAATGTGAATGTTTTCCATTCAGGGTGTAAATTTTGGGAGGGGATGAGGGAATAGTTCTTATCAAAAATATTACATAAATTACTTAAAGAATTCCACATTAAATTTCTTTTAATTACGCTTTTAAAAAGTAGACAGAAAAAACTAACTAGCAGGCCGATACTCACGAATAGACACAACTATAGTCCGTTCACGACTGGAAGAAACTTTTGAAAATCAACCTTTGAAAAAACACCCTAGCCGTTAGCTACATNGTATCGGCAATATCGGTAAGTTTGTATCGGCAATATCGGAAAAGGCTCAAAAACCATATCGGCTCACCTCTACTAAATATCATTTTTAGGGGTGTGCGAGATCCCGGGACTTTCTGCGAAAAGGCAGGAAAATTACTTTGCCAAACCGTTGGGCGGATATTTTCTAGTTCCCTAAATTTTTGGAAACTAATTATTTGTGATGATGTAAAAAAAAAACACTCCCTTTCAACACCAGCATGATCGGTTGACCGAGACAACACTGGATGCGTAAAAAGCAGTTCCTCATTACACGTTGTAAATAAACGTCTTTGATTGTTAAGGCATATTTATTATATTAAAGCCGCACAAGGTTAGGCGCCATCTTGTAACGTTTCGCCGCTTACACTGCCGACTGTTTACTTGCCACGGCTTGCTCAAGGTAGAATACACGAGACTCAGTACCATTGGATGTTAGTTAATTATGAAAGAAAGTTCAAGTTCCAAGTTATATATATATATTTATTTAACTATTGCAGTTCACAGTTCACAGAAGTCCAATTTGCAGAGTACGAACCTTGCAGATAAACATAAAAGTACAGCAAACAGCGCCACAGTGGTTTAACTGGCCCGAAGAATAAATAATTACTGCTACCTCCCACACCTGCTGAGAAATGAAATAAAAGTCTAGTTGCCGATGTGGGGGTTGCCGTCCTGGGCGACGTGAAGTGAAGTAACTCTGACGACTGCTCTCTGACTGCAGAAGACTGCTCTCCGGCTGTTCTAAGAAGACTTGCTCGCCGACTGCTCTCATACCACTGTTACTCGTACAAGACTTCAATAATAATACTCGAAGGCGCCAGCCAGACGCCTATATGCTGCCTATCGCACCCCCCTCTCCTGTGATAAGGGCCTGGCATCCGACAGCAGCGTGAGAACTGGCTGTGTCCCACGCTCACCCTGTCATCGATACTGCTGCGCCCGTTACCAATATCGTAACTGCGTCGCAGGAAACTAAAACTGTGCTGTCAACAAAAACGACTTCGCAGTCCACAAAAACTTGTTGACGCACTCACCTTCGGATAACGAACTTCTCGTATAACAAAACGGCGCCGAAGGAACTAATCTAATGAATGTTGACGCTTCAAAAGAAACATGATGTTTGAAATGAAACACTACCGGACTCCTGATAAACGAACACAGCAAACGTCCGCCCATTAAATTACAAAAGTACACGTCTGCTCGATAATCAAACGTGGGAACCTGCCACCGCGGCTTAAAACTGAAACCAGATAAAAATATACTGAAACTTTCCCGAGCTTCATACATACGAAAGAATTCTACACCCAAGTCCCGAAAATTTAAGTATATTGCGTCATTACAACGTACTGTCATCGTTAGTGATTTTATGCTGGCAGTGTTCTTAAAGGAAACACATCTAGCCTACACTCCAATGCTTTAAAACCTAGGCAGCCTAGATGTTGAAAAGCAGTCCGTAGACTGCACATACTTTTTTTCACACCTACCACCCATGAATTTGTGTTGCCCTTTATTTCTTTCTACTCCTTCAGCTGTCAAAACATATCCTCTCAAAGAGGAAAAAAAAGATGTGCTGTTTGATCCAGCTGTAGATAAGCTGCCATGGGAGGTCTGGTTTTCTAAGCTGAGTCACTCAGTGTGCAATACTCCAATAGTGCAGTAGCCCATATGAATTTATTGTCTCACTTTTACGGGTGTGTGTGTTTTGTTGTTTCAGTGACCTTTTAGGTAAAGAAATCTTACCAATAATTTTTTTAGGTAGTGCTTGCAAATGTTATAATTGCAGTATGTGGAAATATCTGCCAAACGTGTCTAAACCTCCCGAAAAGAAGCAGCGAACCGATTCTGACAAACAGTGTTATGATAAGAAATATTGATAGAATGACACAGCATAGAAATTACCAATAAAACTTTGTCAGTCACATTTCCTGGAATTATAAAAAGTAGACAGAATGCTTAAGTACTCACAAGGTGGTACCGGTAGATAGACATACTTGTAGATAGGCGTACTCGTAGATGTACTCATAGATAGACACACAAACAAACAAAAGTCAGATAAACACATTTTCCACACGGATGCGCAGAAATGTGTTCGTCTGACTTTTTTTTGTGTGTGCGTATCTAGAAGTACCGTACTGTAAGCACTTGTGCATTCTTTCTAATTTTTATAATGTAATCGGTAGCCTAGCGGCCTATTTCCGCCATTTTTCCTTGGGTTCATTATGTCTGATAAAAATGTAATGTTTTGCAAGACTTTTAAACAATTCCAGGAAACGGCTTCAGAGTCTTCTTTCATCACTGGCTGCAGCAGTTTCAGGAAAGAAAATTTATCTTCACATAATGTTAGCCAGTGCCATAAACTGTGTGCAGTGATAATGAATTCAAGAAATACAGAACCAGAAAAGTAATTTGCAGAAAAAGCACTTGTCACTAAACAATGAAGCATCTGAAAAAATTAGGATTCTCTTTTTAAATAGCAGTGAAATTGCAAAACATGGATGACCATTTACAGATTTCAAGTGGCAGTGTGAGCTGGACAAGGAGAAAGGTTTAGATATATGTAAAACCTATATTACTAAAAAAAAAAAATTGTGCTGAATTAATTAGCTTTAATGATGTAGNAACCTATATTACTAAAAAAAAAAAATTGTGCTGAATTAATTAGCTTTAATGATAACGTTGAGCAAAAGAAACTCAAAGAAAAACTTAGGACTGCTCCATTTTTCTCCATAACGTGTGATGATACAACAGACAGTGCTGTTCTTGAACAAGTTATTGTGTATGTATGTTATTGTGTTGAAGGTAACGTACGCTATTATTTCGTTGCCGTTAAACATGTTGAAATACCAATTGCTTCCCAGATTTATGAGTTGTGATGATACGAATATGAAACAAACAACTATCACCACCGTACTATGCAGTAAAGTAAAACTGTTCTCTTTAGTTTAATTATTTTAATCGTAATTCTATAAATGGGAGCACAAATTTGATTGGCAATATGTACTCTTTTATAAATTTATACCGGACGCCTCTTATATTTAAAATATGTCCCACACTATCTTAGTAATGTCATGTGTTCTAAAAAAAAAAAAAAAGATCTTAAAATGATTAAATAAAAATTATAAATACTTTTTTGCCAAACTTACTGCTCTTCATGATGTATGAAATCAAACGGGAATAAATAATATCTTCAATAATGCAAAATTTCAACTGAGCTTTTTACATTCATTAACTGAACACAGAGACATAACATGAAAACCAAAGATTACATATCTCACGACCATTGAAAAAGATTTTATGGGTAATTTGGAAATAAATTATAAATAATCGAAACAGGAGCAGGCCTGATAAGACCTGTTCTCTAAATGCCAATACTGGCTCACAAAAATAACTAACATTTCTATATAGTTTATACCACATGTAGAACACAGTCCATTCTCCACAGCGCCGCTCCATGAGGGTGACGATCCAGACATAGTCTATTTTCAGCCGCATCATCTTCCAAGGATATTGGTCTTCACAGTTGTGTCTCTCACGGCCATTGGTTAGGTCCGTAATTATAATTTATGCTTTCACTTATTATCCTCTTAAATGTTACATTCACAACAGAGAGGCACCCTTAAAGTATTACTTAAGACATTTTATTATATTGCAATAAACTCTCACTTGTACTTATACAAAATTCTCTTGGACAAAACTCACGCCAGAGAAATAGGGAGGAAATTAATTTATTCCCATGGTAATTATTTGTGGTTTTATTCAACATGATACATAGGCAGATTCTGCATGTCGGGTAACATTTCTTCTGTGAATCATATACATGCTGAGGCAGCTTACCCATTCTTGACCCAGTGGGATATACATCAAATGACAATCAAGCAGACAATTTGATTTTCATGAAACCTCTTCCGAGATCATACTTAATGCACAGCACCCAACATATTGCGGAGCTATAATATTGGCATGCCAGGCAAAAAAATGTTACCACTAAGAAACCTTATTCCGGGGCATGTTTAATTCACATCATCAAATCGCTGATGCAGGCAACATGACACATCACACAAGAGTGGACAACAATACCAAGCCACAATCAGTGCTGGTTAAAACTGCTCCATATTAAGGGCCATAAATTTGTCACAGCTACAGTGGAGTACATTTACCATGAAGTTTATCCACAATACATGGCAAAATAAACTTCACTCCACGAGTCCAGTTGTTGCTTCCACGTCGAGTCAGGGCCATATTCATTTATTCAGCATTACTTTGTAGCTTAGGACTGATGATTTTGTAATTTCTTCATAAGGAATGACATTGAACTTACCAATGATTTTATCACGTTCTTCCAGTGACAACTCGATGCAGGTGCTGTTAATAATGTTTGACCCTTGATATGGGCCTCTATATAATGTGAGCAATTCCTTTGTAACAAAGCCAGATTGATTACTGACATTATGTGCACATACTAAGACCAGCTCCCCGATCTTAAAGTTGTGTTCCTTTCTTTGCCTTGTTTGCTCTTCTACATGTACCAGCAGCATGGCATAAGCTCTGTTTCACCAATAATCGATTTTTGCAATATTTTCTCGTTGTAGGCCTCTCCAATGTTTTTATTGTTGCGTTCCAGTTTTTGAATAGGCTGGGGAATTGGTAAACGTGACGACACTCCAAACAAGGTCTCAAATGGAGTCTGGCCAGTGTAAGAGTGAATGACTTTGTTGTGTAAGCATTCGGTAGAAGGCATGCAATAAAAATTCTCTCACATTCTCACGTAACAAAATTGTAAAAATCTTATGGTATAATACTGGCTCCGATAATTTTTACACCCTTTTTAAAATACCACTGGTCAACATTAGAGTGCAATCAATATTGACCAACCCTAGTTTGACTTGCTTTGCTTGACTTTACTTGGTGAGCAGTCACACTGTTGCTGTGGCGATTTTGAATTACTGTCGACCAGTGAAAATGTTGGCGCAAAGGGATTTAACACCGCCTCTCCATTTCATGTATCTTTTGTCTGAGTGCTTCCACGTTTGTAATGATGTTGGTTGTGTTCACGTGTCATCGACATTGATAGGGTTTCGATCACGTCCTGAATCACAACTTCGCTCAGGTGTATGTTTGTTACTAGTTTGCTTACGTCGCTGCTACTATTTATTATCACTGCCACCCAATCTGCTTCGTTTCCTATTATCAGATCAGTGATTTTCGTCGCTACGCTGTCGTCTGCACCTTCTACGCCAAAAATGTAAGTCCTGGTGAGTATTTCTGTGCAATGATTTATCGGAATGGTCATTATAATGATTTCAATTTTTAGGTGAGTGGCTAAGCGACTGAACAGTGCGGTAAGTAGACACAATGTATTGGTTTGATGCGCTGGGGGCGAACGTGAAGAACCTGGTTGATCTGTATGTGTGTTGGCCCTGGGGTGGGCGTGGTGTGCTCGGCTATCTCCGCTTCTGCTTGGATCGTGAGTGGGGCCTCTGTGCTGTGATCCACCTAGAGTGTCGGCAGGTCCGGTGTGTGCGGGCGGCACCTCCTGGCGCTCACGCTGCTGGCCGATTTCTCTCGTCGCCGCTGGGCTGTGGTGCTCTCTTACTGAGTCAGTGTCCCTGTCGGGTTGTGTAAGAGTTGTCAGCTGTTCGACTGGCTGGCTTGCGGGTGCATCTTTTGTGTTTTTAGGCCGGCTATACCTTTTCACATGCGTGACGTGCCCTTTTTGGATATCCCATAAGTAGGGGCAGTGATATTTCGTGAAAAGATTTCGAGACAAGATACAGTCCAAAGCACTGTAGGGTCGTCCAACTTCTTTGATTGGCTTAAAAATGTTCTGGCCCGTGTTAACCATTGGCATAGGAATCACGAAGGTTCAGTGTCGGAGTTACTTAGTCCTGAGTGGCTTGGTCAAAGACGGACACGGCACCAGCAGCCAATGAAGTTATAACAACAGCTGAGGTGTGTATATAGTATTGAAGTCTACTGTGTTCTCCGATTTTTACGCGAAAAGTCACTATTCCTACCCATAAGTCCGTGAGTCACAGGGTGTTTTCACGCCGGATCAACAATTATGTGTGGGTCTTCCCTCTTTGGGTAAAACCCAGCGTGAAACTTCGCTGCCTTGTTCTTTCGCGACATAGTGTCTAAACGAGTGTAACACAGGAGTTTGTCTCAAAATTGCTGCACTGAAGTGATAGATCTACTTGCCCAATTTAATTGATAATGGTGGGGAAGTAGGAAAAGAACCATAGCTACAAACTCATCCGACAAAGGTGGTGTCTTGAATCGAGTGCGTTCGTACAGTGATGTAAAATGAGCCTACAATGAATAACTACAACTTGGGTGGAAACATTCGTTGTGTAGTTGAGCCCGAAGTAAGCCTTGCACTTTTTTTTCTCCAATACTTTTCGTCAAAGATTTTATGAAACTGTTCATAAGAGTGTATTTGTTCATGCTCAATCTCCCACCAGTGGTTAGCACTTTCTTTTAAAGCAAGGTCAACATATTGAAGCCTTTTGTCAGATTCAATTTTACACACTGTAAAATACTTCTCTAATCTTTTCAAAAAGGCTATTGGGTTCCCTGGGTTTTTGGTATTTGCAGTACAGCTCTTTAGTTATTTGTGACAGCACTGATTTCCCCGAAAAATGGCCAATTAGTCTCTTGAAGAATTGATTCCCAGTGTGTGACAAATTTGCTGTAGCGATTCCACCATTGGCAAGCCCTGCCCTCTAGTTGGGCTTTGGCTTTCGTAATCCATAACGCTTTTGGGAGCTTGGTGCAGGTGATTCAGCTTTGCATGCGTCTCTGAACTGTTGCGTGTCTTCCTGCGGTTTTCCGGCGTATTTGGGGATCGTTAGTACCTCTTCCCCCGTAGGTCTAGTTTCTTGAGACGGGCTAGACATTTGTGTGTCTCTCTGGGGGATGTGACATACAGTGCAGCTATACGTCAGCCCTTCCATGTTGCGGGCTGGCTCTGGCCAACTGAGGCCTTTAAAATGGTAAAGGTGAGGGCAGTCAGTACAAGGGACTCTGTATAGTCCTTCCCCAGCGCATTGTGCTACGTCGCAATGAACTTGTCTTTCCTGACATATGAGGCAGTGGAATTCCAATCCATCAGTCTCTTTCTCCTTTTCCTCTCATGTTAAGCAAATGTAGTGGTAATTTTTTCCACAGTCTGCGCATTGGATGGTCAGGTTTCCCTCTCCAGTACAGTTAGGCATGGGTTACGGTGTGGTATCGAGGTTTTCCTCATTCTGTGAGGTACTCCAGCTGTTCTCAATCGCCATATTCAAAGCACTGCTCTGGGTTATTGGGCACCACAGAGTTTTCGATACTGTCCGAAGTGTTGTGGGTCTAAAAAGTGGCATGACGTATACTCTTGTTGACAATGAGTCTCTTCTCTGGATGTTCCCTGGTTTCACTAGCTCTATCAGAGCTTCGTGAGGCCCCATGTTGGGTACCATGAAATAACTTGATGCCAGTTATACCAACTTGGAATGATGGTGCACTGGCCCAGTATCCCTTTAGAGACTGGAGAAACTGAGTCTCCGTAACAAATATATTAAGGTGGCCGTATGGGCCTATGCGTCTGAACCCTGGGAGCGTCTGGCCCTGGCTCACCAGAGCGCGTAGCTGGGCACTGAAGGTTTATGCTATCCCTTTTATGGCCCACACGGTGATTGGACATTAAGGAATAGCTGCGAGCCAGTGAAGTTACATTCATTTCTGAGAATAAAATGAAAGAAGAATAAAGAATTACGATTTAGAGGATTTAGTGGGTGTCCTGTAGACGCAGGCACGACCGTACATGTTAAAATTACGTAGTAGTGTAGGGGAAGACAGGTTATGGTATTATCCATCCAGGAAGGGAGTCTTATCAATCAATCGGTGCCAAAAAGTGCGCTTCACGATGAACAGTGCTCGTGCCTATAGCGACTTGGGGAGAGGGCCTTGGAATCCCACTCTATGGGAAGTTGAGTGAGTTGCGGGACCAGCTACAGACCTAAACTGCCCCTCTAGGTTCACAACGTTCCCCATGCATGGTTCTCAGTAAGTTGCGTGACCAGCTTGTAGCCCTAGAGTCATAGTGACCTAATGTGTTGGTTCTCCTCAAGTGTCAGTAGCCTCAGAGAAAGGTTCTCTTTCCCCTTGCCACAGTGGTGCTAGAGGGTGGCCTGACCAGCCAGCACTAGACACCAAACATTGACAAGAGGTGGCAGCGCCCTTCAGTGGGGACTTGGTTCGATTCTCTATAGCGGAGATTGTGCATGCACCTGGAAGTGGTTGAGTGGATATGCACACAGAAGGCAAAGGGGGTAGGGAATGCATAAAGTGAAAGAGAATGATCGAACCAAAAAGAGTCAACTGGTAGATCAGGTAAAAGATCAACTAGTGACCAAAGTTTGGAAAGAGGAGTATTTGGTTTATAGGGGAACATGAGTTCGAAAGGAGGGGTTTTGTGTCCCTCATGGCAAGCATAATTAAATGCCATTTGCAACCATTCAAGGTCTTGGTCCCACCTATCCTGACTGTTAGCATGAAAAGCAATAAGTGCTGAACGGAGATTCGTGTTAAAGACCTCCGCATGTGACGGCTGTGGACAGTAAGGTGTGGTGGTGATATGTTGGATACTATAAGTGAAACACTTGTTTTTGGAAACCTTAGACTTAAACTGTGGACCATTGTCTAAGACAATAACTGGTGGAATTCCAGAAATTTTGAAGATAAAGTTCTTTACTGCAAAGATTGTTGTCTCTGAAGTTGCTTTGTGTAGTGGAAAGAGCCAAACAAATTTGGTAAATGCATCTATGCACACGAACATGTTATTCCCTGATTTGGATTGGTGGAAAGGACAGACAAAAGCAATGGAAGTTTTCTGCAAAGATCGCTCTACAATATCAGATGAAATTAAACCAAGTTTAGTATCTTGAGCAGGTTTGATCAAAGCACAAAGTTTACAAATTTTCACTCTTCTTGAAATATCCTGGTACATACCTTTCCAAACAAACATATGTCTAATGGTATTAATGGTTTTGTAAGTACCCAAATGAGCTCACAATGGGGATGAATGAAAATATTGAAAAATCATATCACAAAAATTTTGAGGTAAGACAATTTTATGTTCTTTGGTGAAACGGGGTTTGCAATGCAAAATGCTTATAGATACCGGGAAACACCTTTTGCATCTTTTGGAGGAGAAAAATCTCTCAAAACTGTGGTTCAGTCTGGGGCAACTGAGACTCCTTTTTTAGAAATTACATTGCCAAGAAAAGAAATTTTTTCAACTGCGAATTTTACCTTTTTATTAAATGAGCTATATGCTCCTTGAAACTGTTTGTGTACACCATCAAGTCATCCAGATAGTTGTACACAAACTTGAATTTGACATCGCCTAGCACCTGATCGAGTAGACGAGTTAGCACCTGGGCTTCTGTAGCAAGGCCATATGGCACAACAGTGTTGACGTGTGACGCTTATTTGACAAAGATATAAACACGACTTCACCTCATCTCTTTGTATCATCACGTTACCCCTGAACCCCGAAACAACCTGCTATGAGAGCTTACAAGTACGCCTCTAGTTATGGGGACACCCACGGATACGTCAACTAAAATCATTCGCCCTTATGTCAGACGTCATTCCATCCCCACGTGTGATTAAGGCTAGCCGAGTTAATCGCCTAAACTCACGCAACCAAGGCAACCCAGCATTACATAGGCGCATAGTTCAGCCACGTTCTGAGGGATTGCACTAGAGAGCAAAGCTCCCCCGCGGGCAGGTAGAATATATGGCCATGCACCGCCGAGGAAAACCAGTTCTTCCCAAGTTGTACTTCTGACTTCATCTCCAGCAGCTCGCTCCACCATCTCGTGTGCTGGGACTCTCTGCTGACCACAACGTCTTCGCGACCTACCAGAAGCTCTTCAATACCTGCAACAGCAACACCCAAAGAAGTCTTCAAACCCCTTGGACAGCCTACCCTTCTGGTAGTGGCCCTCAAAGTCCCTTCTGGGCAACGGCATTGAGATAAATAGGGACAGTTGTTATTATAGCTACCTAGCCACATCTGCTCTTGTTGAGGTTAGACCCAGCTCCCCTTCACCTGGTTTACATAGTTTACTTCTGTTTAGTTCCTGATTGGTTAGGAGTTATTACGGGCCACCGTGTCTATTCCTCATGGAATAAACACGTTTTCTCTCAAACCTCTAGGAGCTAATTCTGGGGTGTCTGTGATTTTATCCTCTGTAGACGTCGGCCCACCATGGTAAACCAGGAGACCACGTCTTTGAGAAACCCTTTACCGAACCTAGAGTAGGACTGCGGGCTCCCTTAACCAAGCGCACGTACATCGTAAAAACACCCAGTCGATGGCCACCCGTGCTCTACACCTGGTGCGCAGTAAAACAGAGCCACAACCACTAGCAACACAATCCAAGGGCTGTCAGAGTCAGCTAGTCCAGCTGATTCACTCCATCCACCGCGCTGAACTGACACCGGACCTTTGGACATACACCCAACATCGTCGGACTTCCATGGGAAACCCACCACTCCTACCATCTTGCTGAATTGTTGCTGGTTGAAGTAATCGGGTACGACTGGTCGACTCGGGCTTGGCTTGGTTCTACACCTAGCCTGCTCTCCTCTCGTGAGGCCGATATTTGTACCTATCTGTAAGCCGTACACCCAAAGCAGTGGTACGAAGTGGCAGGAAAGGAAGGCAGCTACTGCCTCCAAAGCCAACCCCAACTGCACTTTGCATCATAACCCCCCGGGAACGAGCTCAAGCCGCCCACCAGCTGGAGAGACTTCACCTCCCAGCTCCCTCCTACTCCTTATTTCAGCCCCCGATCAAGACCGCCGGCCAACCACACCCGATCGTCACAGACTTCCATCAGGAACAGTCCATTCCACTAGGGATTGCGAATACCTGGTTCCAGTGTCGCCGGACCAGCAGCCCTCCCCGGGCTCACCACAGCACCGCCAGCCGCAGCACCGCCGTTGCCTCAGGTCGGTGAACTTGTTCCAGTCAACTCCAGTAGCAGCCTGCAGCAGCTGGGTCAGTAGCCACCCTGGGCCACCTCCAGCACAGGTAAACCCGTGGCTGTGTGCCACCCAGTATGCAGGACCGCTAAGCCCACGTTTGACTTTGTATTGTGCCGTCAAGCCATGCAACCTGTATTATATACCGCCGAGGCCCCATCAGCCGTTAAAAAGGTCAGCCAGTTGAATCACCTTAGTCTCTGACCGACACGTCAAAACCTTGCCAGACCATGGCGTCATCAGCCACCCAACGTCACGCGTCAGTGTATTGGTACAGGTTCCATGGAACGCAAAAGCTGGTAACATGTTTTGAATTTTTGGTTAGTGGGATTTGATGATAAGCTGAATTAAGTTCAAAAACACTAAAATACTTGGCTTTACAAAACCAATGAATAACAGAATTCAAATTTGGAAGTGGAACACTTCCAATGTCAATTTGTTTGTTGAAACAGCGGTAATCAATTACCAAACGATGAGCATTATCTTTAAGTACTAGAAAGGCAGGTGAACTGAAAGATGATTTGGAGGGTTCTATCTATGACTTTAGTGTCCAAAAGATCCTGAATCTTTTCTCACATAATTTTCATTTTTGGTGTTACCAAATCGTAGGGATGACATTTTACAGGTTTGTTGTCAAGGAGTTTGTAATGACACAGTATTCTTAATTTTCGGGACACGTGTTTCAATTTCGTTCGTTTTTCTTAAGCTTTGCTAAGCTTCGTAATATTTTTATCGGGTTTGAAGTTTAAAGCCGTGGTGGCTCGTTTCCCGTGATAGTTTGTTTATCCGGCAGACGTGTGCTATTTTACGTTTATCGGGCGGACGTTTGCAGTTACGTTTCGAATATCGTCGTTTTCAGTTTTTGTTAAGCGTCATCATTATTTAGCTTTTTTCAGAATGCGTCATCAAGTTTTGTTGTATGAGAAGTTCGTTTATGTTGACGGCGCAGTCTTAGTTACGATAACGTGTTGAGAGCGTGCGTGGCCAGGCCCTTATCTCAGGAGAGGGGGGTGATAGGCAGCACAAAAGAGGCATGTGTCTTGTCGCCCTAGAGATCAGTTCACTTCAGGTCGAGAAGTGCTTCAGGTTAGTTGCCCTTGAGGGCAGGTCAGTTGATATCGAGCAGTCGTCTGTACAATGCTTACCTAGGCCGCGTCGGGCGGGACGATAACCCCCACATCGGCAACTAGACTTTGTTATTTTATTTCTCCGCCGGTGTGGGAGGTTGACGCATTTCATATTTCCTGCGATGCAAGTTTTGAGACATGAATAATCTGTAAACGACTGTGGCACTGTGATGCACATGTATGGTTATCTGTGAACGTTTCGGTACCCCACATATTCAGAACCTCGACTGTTAAATGTGTCA
Source organism: Clitarchus hookeri (assembly GCA_002778355.1). Lineage (NCBI taxonomy): Eukaryota > Metazoa > Arthropoda > Insecta > Phasmatodea > Phasmatidae > Clitarchus > Clitarchus hookeri. The sequence goes on from NQII01000769.1 coordinate 477,310, forward strand.
CTTCAAGATTCAATAAAAATATCTAACAAGTACACTGGAACTTGAACTTATTTTTTCGTCCATTTTACTGAGTCTCGTGTACTACTTCTGAGCTGGCCGTGGCAACTTAACGTATAGCGGTGTAACTGTAGCGCCCAACGTTACAAGTTTAATCTGATATTAAATCAAATTTGTGCATCCTAACACTGGGGTCAGAATATCTGGAAAATCTGCACATAGATTCTTAATTGCTTGTTGTTTTGCACTATCTAGATGGTTCAAATTGGTAGAATTTTGATTACTTGTGACTTTTGATACTTTTATTCCTTCACAGTGCTGTGATTGTGAACCAGTAAATGGTATTATCACCTTGCGATTAAATCTAAACATGATACATCTTGCTTTCAGACCAATAAGCATGCGTGTCTTAGCTGTACTCTTGATGAAAATTTTTTCCTTTAATTGTTGAAAAACAGTTCCTGACATGAGACTACAAACTGAACCTGTGCGACAAGTCCATTCATATTTAAGGAACCAATGTGTGTGTTGAGATATGGTAAAAATGGTTTTTTTAAAGGCACAATGTTGTGACACTTTCTATTACTTGGGTAGCCGTATTTCTTACATTTTCTGTCGCTGTGTTCCCTAAGTCATCAACCATAAAAGCACTATTCACTAAACATAATATGTCAACTGGTTTGGTAGGGGTGACTTAATTGGTTTTCTTGAATTTTTTTTTTTTTTGGAAAACATTGTTCTGTTTAGGTTGCCTAGACTTGCCATGTTTAGGCCACCGCCTTCCATTTTTTTTGTTTAGATTCTTTTTCTCTTTTGTTCCTGAAATTCTTCACTCAGAAATAACGTGACCAGGTTTTTTTTTTTTCCCCAAAAATTACATGTTTTACTACTATTACTCTGGTCCTGTACTGTAAATGAGTACATTGCCAAAGTAGCAGACACATTTAATATCAGTTTAACATTCGCCGCCAGTATGGTATGTTGCGTCTGCTGTTCCATGTAATTCTGATACAACAAAATTTTAATTGTGTGTAAAATGTGCTGTTAAGATGAAACCCAATTTCTTGATTTAGATTTGGAGACTGCATAGTTAAGTGATTTAGTTTAAAAAAAGAGAGAATAATTTATAACTAAGTTTTGTTTACATGATTTACATATAGTATCATCTCTGAAACATTTTTGCACAAATGAAGTCTTTCATTATGATTTTGTTCTAATCCATACTTTATTTCACTGTAAAATATAAAATATAACACACCAGTACACAAACTCAAAACATGTACTTGATAACGTGCCTACTCGATAACGCGTGTATCTGATACACGCCCGCTACTTGAGAGACTGGCGAAGCAGCGACACACTCGGGAAGCTCGAGAATTGCTTTATCTGATGCAGAAAGTATCTGATGAACGTTTGTAACTAGCAGTTTGGAGCAGGTACAGAAAATAGCTGTAACAACCCATCTTTAGGTGTGAGTGCCTTGCTACCTCCCTCCCTATACAGGGATGAGAGGAGAAGTGGTTACCTAGCAACAGCATGGTGACCTAGCATCCTCTCTCTCTCTCACCCCTCTTTCTCTCTCTCAGCTGCGAACCTTCCTTCCTCCCCTTACATGTCTTGGAGAAGGGAAGTTGTTGCCTAGGAAAAGAAAAAGCACATCCTCTCTCTTGGCCGTTTATTAAGATTTTCCTTTGCTCAAAATAGTTGCACCTGTCATCACTAGTATTTCGAAGCAAATGGTTTTGCCTGAAAATGTTATGCAGTAAATTATAACAAGGAATTATTATTTGCACAGATGTTTTTTTTTTTGTGACTAAAGGTTTTTTTTTTCCTGTAGAGTTTGGTGTTTAATTGTATCTGGCATAAAATCAACATGATTTTGAAACAAAATATTAATTTAACTCAGTGGACAGCATATTTACGAATAAAATGATATGCCTAGACACACATACTGTCGTCAAAAATTGTTTGAACATCGAGCGACTTGTATTACCAAGCGCAAAGTTCATTTTCAGTAACTTCCTGTGGGGAAATTGGAGGATTTATATTAATTAATTTCAATAGACATGCATCTTTTGAATAAATTGATATCCTCTAAGGCCCATTCGACACCTTTTGTCATCTAATAATGCGTAAGCACTGAGCCCGAGTACAGCATAACTCGTGACAGGTGTGTGTACTGGAAAATCAGAGAATGTGGTTTTGAATGATTAATTATTGAAAATTGTCTCAAAATTACAGTTTTTTTTTTCTGTGAAATATGTATTACCTGTTTATGTGTTATGTTGACAATATTGCATTTCTCTCTATCACTTTTAAACTTTGCCTGTTTGTGACCGTGGGTTAGATTTTGATACAGTCAATGTATTTTTGTTTGTTATTGTTAATTGAACATAATTTCTTTGAAATTTTTGAAAAGACAGTTTTGTGCTGCAGTTCTGTTAGTAATGTTTTTACATTATGATACTTAATGAATACTAGTTTTCACCGTGCTGGAAACTACAGTTCTGTGGATTAGGAATATAGCTGAATTTCAGTACTAAGTTCTCTAAGGAACTTTGGTTTTTATTTGCAGTACTTAAAATTACAGTGCTTCATATTACTGGCAGGGATAAGAAACATGTGCTGTAGAGTTATAAGTACTTTAAAGCAAAACAGTACTACATTGTAACTACATTTTACTGTAACTGTACATAACTGCACCATTTCCATTATGTAAATTGCCAATGTAGATAGTAAAATTTGTTGTCCATGTGGTATTGTGCTTTTGAGGAACAGCTTCACTTCGTATGTAGTCATTGCAAAAGTGTTCAATGTTACTGCCACTTTGTGTGTTCATCTGATGCAGCTGAGAGGTGCAGGTCACATAGGAACAGTATATAATTAGTCTTTATTTGGTTTTGCAGGTCTCACTTCCACATTCCTTCATGTGCACCCATTTGGTGCAGGTGTGGACTATGTGTGGTCGTACCTTCAGAAGCTAGACCCAACCATCCGTCCCACAGAAGTAGAACTGCTAATGTCTCGTTTCCCAACAGTGTTCCGGCAAGAGCTGTCTGGGATAGGAGCCAACATGGAGCGTCGTTGGCAGTTCGTCGGGTTCGAATTGGAACCACCATTATCTTCACTTAGCCTTTCTGGCCTTCATTCCACTGTCTAGTCAGTACGCACTAATCCCATCCCATACAGTATTTATTTGTTGTGTTGCAAAGTAATGGATAACCCATGGCCATAAATGGCTTGTAAGAAATAAATAAATCTATCTTTGCAAAAAGAGATTTCCAGCAGAGTTCATCTTCCAGCAATATGTATTTTGCTCTTATAGATTTTTGAAAAAATTAAACTTAAGTTATGTCAAGTAATTTTTTTCCGTTCTCAATTGGGAGTACTGGTAGTACTGTGAAACAATATTTGATTGATTGTGAGTACTAAAGTGTTTTGTTTTCTGTAGTGTGTTTTTATGCTGGTATTTTTTCTTTGTGTAAAGTGATGAATCATTTCTAATAGCTAACTTGGCTGGATGATTGGTTCTTGTTTTGAAGAGCTTCCACTATCAGGCATAAGTTTGTACATATTTCCAATATGTATTTACATGAATCACTCAGTAATATTTTGAGCATGGGTATTTCGGTTCGACATGAATAAATTCCCATTGTATTGTGAATACAACAATGGGCCACACAAAAACAATTCCCCCTCCCTTTCCTTGCTACCTGGATTTGTTTTGGCCACAGGATTAGATTTTTGAGATGTGTAGTTAGGCTGGATAAAATTCCCAGCCCGTTATCAAGTCATTTGTGAAATTGGAACGTTATGTATCAAAGATTCCAAAACTGGCTGCTGAGGTTTTTTTCCTCCAAAATACTGACATAAGGTAAGATTTATGTCTCGAAAAATTACTATTAAAACTTTTCAGTCATTAAAGCAGTACAAATTAAATTATCATGTGTTCAACATGATGTAACTTTAATGTATCAGTAATTTTTATACTGAAATCCTTTTGACAACTATATGCTTTTGAGTCATTTTGAATGATATCCATAGGGTATCATTTGTATTTTTATTAATTTCTGAAAGTGTATAGTTTGTAATGTGCATATTAGTGTTTAAATTGTAGGATCAATGTGAATATGTAGCTGATCAGTTGTTCAAGCCGTGGACCAATGAGAAAAGTTATTGAATAGTAAATTTTGGCTTTTTTGCAGCAAATGATTTTGTAAAACTTCAGAAAATGGGGGAACTCAAGGTTAGAAATTGTTCCACTTATTTTGGTGGTGGTTTATTAGCAGTGTTTTGCTGCATAAGCTTCACATTGTGACATGTGAAATCCAGAAACATCCTTCATACTTGCATACTAGCCATTTTTATTTCATTGTCATAAATTTTTGTTTTACTTTTTTATTTTTATATTTTCAGGATAAGTTTTAGAAAATTATAATTTTATTTAGTTTCTAAGTATTGCTACATCTCTAAGTACTTAGATAATGACGTTATTCCTGTTACCATGTATTGTTTTTACTTGATCTCAAATTTACAAGTGGCATTGTTTACACTCAATATTATTAATGCTATGTTATACATCCTAATTAAAGTCAGTAACAATTGTTTAAAAGCCAGTAAATTAAAATTAATTCTCAGTACTGCTGCTGGGTTTAAGGTTTAATTTCAAAAATGAAAACTGTACCAAAAAAAAACTGTAATAGTCAAAACCAAAATGTAACACATCTTTTGCAATGCATGAAGATTGCAGGAAACTAATTTAAATAAATAAATAAATTTGCAATAATAAAGTATTTAATAGTTTCATATACAAGCATTCTTGGGAAAATGAATTTTATCATAATTGTGGCGTCATGCACATGGCTTTTACAGATGTGCTCATTTATCTATCGTACGTAGGTTTTTTCACTTGTCTTCATTTCCAGTGTTGTCCCTGGCAGGATGCAAAAACTTTGAGTGTAGTTAGTGTGTCAGAGATGAGTAGATTGTAAAAGTGGAGGTTGGATTGGACGTTAAGAAGCATGAATAGGCCCAAAGATATTTCAATCTACAGTGGATTCTTTATCTATTGGACTTGCATGTATCTATCCACAATATTTTTTGTATATTGCCTGGAGTCCCTGTGAAATTCATATACAGGATGAGTCGTTAATGTATGCCAACCCAGCATGAGCAGAATTCTTAGGACAAATAAATATGGAAACATATATATGACATAGGGTCGAAAGTGATTTCTGAGGGTGGTAGAGGCCCTGAAACGTTGCGATTGGAAATGTGTAATGCAACGATAAAGTGGAAACCACTTGCAATTACAAGGCAGGTTACCACACAAAATGGCATTAGAAAGAGTACACCCCTTCATACATTAAATAGGGGTTGGCATCCTCTAATTGCTTGGAACATTGTAACCCTGCAGAAGCAATTTGACATTACATGTTAGTAATCAGCATTTAAAGAGCAATAAAAAGGTCGCATTGGAAGTATCTGATAACCCCTATAGTTTCCTGAGAAATCGCGTAATGTTATGAGACGTACCAGTTGTTGAAACAGTAGAACATTAGCTCGCCTAACTCAGTCGGAGGTGAACACTGGGACTCAAGTTTATAAAAGCGCCAAAATAAAATAATCAGAGGAGCAGGAGTTATAGTTCAACTGTATTTAATTATACTTTGCAGTTCATTTACAACAGCAGCCCAAAAAAATACTTCAAAGCAAACAGCAGGAACGAGATTAGAATCATGGTATTGATTATTCTGCTGTCAAAAATACTCTAATCGCAAAGGTATTTATGAAGGCAGGAGAGAAAATAAACACACTTCTGGCGCCCTAAATGAATGACCCCTCACACCGGTGGAAATAAGTGAGTTGTTTAAGGTTAGTCCAAAATATGATGAAAAAGAAAGATTGCAGGTGCTGCTGGTGTGAGTTGCAATCGTGACTCGTGTGTACTCTTCAAACGTCCATCTTGACCTCACTCTAGAAAACTATTACGAGCATTGACACTACATTGCTAGAACTGACTTAAATTGGGGCACAAGGCACTCAAAACTGCCCAATTGGAGCGTCGCATGATGCTGTCATATCTTAAATTAGCACACTCACCCCTCGCAACACGGGCGTGTATCTCATCACGTCGCTGTAGCGCGACCCTTGTCATTCTACCTATGTTGCACCATATTGCAAAAGTCAACTACGTGTCCTTAGTTTCCTTGTAAAACAAAAATAAGTTGCATCACCTTACGACTTTGAAATCAAATTATAAATCTTGAGAATCAAAAATCTGTACAAGTTGCTATTTTGACCAAGTTCTAAACATTGAATAACCTGCTTTATTTACAAAACAAATAGAAAAATAAAATATGCCCTGCACATATACATTACTATTACTTGCAACAATACAATATGTTTAGTTGGTGGTTGCCTGGGAAGCAGGTATTCTGCAACACTTTTGTGCATGACGTGCGAACTGATATCCTCGCTATGTCCCTGTCCTATGGCAATACTTTAATAAGATTGTGGGTGGCTGATAAGTTACTCCGGGCAAGTGCCCCATTGCACTGGTTCGTGGCATCGTACAAACTGGCGACCAGGTTGCCTGGGAAGCAGGTAGTCTGCAACACTTTTGTGCATGACGTGCGAACTGATATCCTCGCTATGTCCCTGTCCTATGGCAATACTTTAATAAGATTGTGGGTGGCTGATAAGTTACTCCGGGCAAGTGCCCCATTGCACTGGTTCGTGGCATCGTACAAACTGGCGACCAGGTTGCCTGGGAAGCAGGTAGTCTGCAACACTTTTGTGCATGACGTGCGAACTGATATCCTCGCTATGTCCCTGTCCTATGGCAATACTTTAATAAGATTGTGGGTGGCTGATAAGTTACTCCGGGCAAGTGCCCCATTGCACTGGTTCGTGGCATCGTACAAACTGGCGACCAGGTCGCCTGCCTGCTGCCATTGTTTTTGTAGTGTACACAGCAAACAATTCTTTACAAGTCATTGGTTTGACTTGGAGAAACTGAATAACATTGGAAGAATTAAAAGCAGTTACTTAACAACTGCTGTATTTATTATTGAAATAGTTGCACTCATCACAATAGAACAACTGCCAAGTTTCTGGTTCTCTAAACAAGAAGAGCAAGGGTCCATTCCACCTTGCTGTGAGGGAGGCACCTTCAACTTGTTGTGGCAAGCTGGTGGGAAAGCTGACAGTTTTTTTTTGTCTTGTAAGAAACATTGTGCAGCTTTCACCTATCCTCCTTTCACAAGTTTCTGTTTAGCACAGAGATATACATATATCTTCTGGAGCCCATAAACAGACTCCAGGCAAAGCAGATGTTAATCTCCAAAGGAGGTAAAGGGGTGGATGTAGTGCAGCTACTATGGGTGTTGAAGACAATTGTCTTTATTTTTCGATTTGTCACCCGACCAAAGTATAGTGGACCTCCTCAAGTCAGACTTTCAATGTAATTGAACTTCAATTTTTACATGAAGTACACAATCTAAAGGAAAGTCCACTTGCTTTTTTTTTTTTTTATTTGATCCATCACAGAATTAATAATAGTGTCTACTGCAATTGTACTTTTCTTATAAGTTATTAACTTTATTTTTAAATTTGGTAATTGTGTTGAAATGATTTCATCAGCTTCTTACCAACACACCATCTGTCATTAAATCAGAATCGGAAACATTTTAGTGAACCATTTGGCTGTCTTGAGTTCCCCCTCCTGTTTACAAGGTAGCAGTAATCTGAAGTGAATGTCTGAGCTTACTAAAAGAAGTAGGGGTACTGATGTTTTGACTTTTATATTAAAGACTAATTGCCAGAAATACCATTGTCCAGTCCTTGTATTCATGTTGATGCACATAAATTGAATATACTCATACCTTTTTATTTTTGTGGTTGCAGTTTAATCACTTGTGCAGTAACAGTGACATTTGTATCACATATGTATGTAAAATATGTTTTAATAAAAGACTGTTTCTATTACAATGTGTGTACGTTTAATTGCATGTGAGAAATATTTTGGTTTTAGTCTAGCTGATACTATATGGTGGTTGTCTTTAGAAAACTAAGTAAGTCATTAAAAATAAAACACATTTTGAACAATTGCATGTTAGTACTAAACTCATAGGATTTAACCTATATAGGGAGCAACAGCAAATTTTATTTGCAGTTGGTGTGATGATATAGGTACTTTCCTTACAATAATATTGTGCACATTGTGTGCGTGGAGTGTTTTACATTGAAACCTCAAATTTTATACTCTCATGTTTCCCCAAAATTTGTTCGTAATGTCACCTCGTCGTTAACCCTTTGTGGGATTGGCAGCTGGAGGGTGAAGCCGAGGTCCTTCGCCCCTGGTCGATACTGAAGCAGTGTTCATCGCTTGCACTGGGTTTTTCCTGGTGCCTGCAGTGCTGGCTTTGGCCACTTCTATAATCGAGCGTTGAGCCTGGGGTGGCGCGCTTGCGAGCAATGGGCGAGTGGGTACTCTGGTAGGGGTATAAGTGGGTGTGACGTTAAGGGGCCTGACTACCTTGGTAACGTTGGCTGGCCAGGCGTGGGTGGCAGTGGAGATACTGCACGAGGTACGTGCCAGATGAGGTTTGAGGTGGAGCTAGACGAGCTGGTGGTGGACCCTCTGTGACGTGCAGCCTCTTCTTTCTTCCAGGTGTATACCTGGTTGCCAACCGAACCATTTTCCCTCAATACCCCAGCCTGAGCTAGACCCTGCTTGGCAACCATGTCTCGCGCAGCCCTATAGTGATACANGGGGGGGGGGGATCAGATAGGTTGATAGCGGGTGGCCAGTAAGGGGTAGAAACAGCCTGATCGAGAGTAATATGTGAAGGTTGGGTAGGGTTGGAGGCTCGTTTTACTGGCATTCAGTCCAGTGGCTTGGCACGCGGGATGTCGCGGGCAGACCCATGTACTAAACTGGAGGTTACAGTAGAAGGCTAGGGACATCCACTCCTGTGGCTCCCTGGCACATGGGATGTCGCGGGCAGACCCAGGTGTCACGTAGAGCGAGGCTCCTTGGGGGTTGGCCAATCGTTTCTAAGCAGGTGACCTGGCGCGCGAGGCTTCGTGGGCAGACCAAGGCACTTATTGGAAGGTCGATAATCCAAGGGACAACTGCTCTAGTGGGGTTTAGGAAGGAAAGCTTCTTAAGCTGTACTTTGAAACGGTTATTAATAGGAGAGAAAAGGAACAAGATTTAAAAGAGTCTTACCACGACAGGTGATGAACCAGAAATAGCGGGAGCAAGGTATAGGAAATACAGTGCGGAAGAGATAACTTGACCAAGTCAGATTTATGCCTGTTTTATTTATTAATTGCTCAATCAAACACATAAACCAGCCTGTACCCTGACTGAGGCCTGAAGAACCGATCCTAAGTTGCCAACTGGTATTGTACCTAGTCTCGGAAGATGTGGCAGTGAGGGTGTCCCCAAGTCAGCGGTACTCATACTCGTGATAGCTGTAGGTGAGCTACAAGGTAGCTGGAAGCGCGGCGGCTTTGGCGTGTTGCCGGGCAGTGAGGCGGTGTCGTGCAGAATCAAACACTTGACAGAACTGTGAAAGGCAGAGATGACTTGAAAAAGTCTATGGATGCTTGGGCAGCGTGACGTTCTGCTGCTAGACTGGCACGAGACAGCCTTGAACTGAGGACTGCAGGTCCTATTTATATGCGGTGCACGGGGGTTGCGGTATGTGGAGAGAGAAGCGAAGAAGAATAGAGAACAGCAGCTACTTCCCCTCACACGCCAAGCGCTGGATGGGTAGAGAGCGGCGACGTGATGCGAAGTGGGTTGCAGCGCAGCAGGCAACAACAGCTGGGCAAGCCATCCCTGGCTTGAAGACATCCTGTGGCGTGTACGGCGTATTGGCTCTTCTTAGGAGGGGGCCGCTGCTGTGGTACGCACAACCCTTCCACCACTGGGCGTTACATCCCTCCAAGCGGGTGCATCGAGGTCAACTGTGGAGTGGGCCGTGCCCTTGACTCCCACCACGGGTTCGGCTGCCGCGCCGTGACCAACAATGTCTGGCCTGACACCTGTAGGCATCCCGATGCCTCTGTGTTGGCAATGGTTGCACCCTATCCCACAAGATGTAGTGGCCAAATACGAATTAGGCACAACATATTGCAAGTGTGCTCGTAAGACCAGCCCACAAGCAACCATGTTGCGAACAACCACGAACACGTGAACAAAATTCAAAGCCAGTGCAAATTTGAGGTTTTGAACAATAGGCTACAAAATTTAAACATTCCGTTCCCAAACAACAAAATTTTGTGTGCTAGTTTACTGTGCATGGGCCAAGGAATACCTACTCTTCAGTGTACTTTGTGCCTACAGTCTTACCTTTCAACGTGCCTAACCACGAACGTACAAAACCGGGATTTTCAGTCCTCACAGTGTCGCAGCAATAATAAACTGAACACTTCTACAGTGTGCAGAGATTTATTAACTGGTCCATAGTCAACCAATGCAATGTAACCACCCAGTGTGTCCAGGGTGCAAAAGTTGTGACGTGTTACAATGCAGGGTGTGTGCAGTGCATGTACAAGAGCAATGTTTGCAGCCTGGCGAGAGACTGACAGTACAAGACGGCAAGTTAACGTGTCTGCAATGTACAGCAGTGGGCCTACACCGCACCGCAGCTGCCACACGCTATCAGCGCGCACATGGCAGATGTAAACAATGTAGCGGTGCTCACTCATTGCACACCCCGCCAGCTGGCCTTAACTGCAGCACCTATCCCTCTTCTACCAACTGCCCCTTACATACAGCCACTTGCCACCTACTTTCCCACACCTGCCTTCCTCCAACAGATTATTCCAGTACTACCAACTCACGCATGACAATTTCCGCAGCCAAACCCGGTGATACAATTTCCCACGTCCAACTTTGTTCCACCAGATGCGAGCACGTGGCCACAAAGTAGTGCAATGCAACACCAAACCACTGCAGCCATCTCAACCTTTGTTCCCGGACCAACCAGTGTTACCACGCCCTCGCGATTCCAGTTGCTACCCACCTTTGCGGGAGCAGCTACAGAGGACCCATCTGCGTTCCTGAGTGACTATACAGCACGTCTTCAACGCTATGGGGTATACGTGGAGGAGTGACCTAGCTGCATTAGAGCGCAACTCTCTGGAGAAGCGCGTTCCTAGTGGCAATCTATCAATCACTACGATCTACAGTGGGAGGAGTTCCTCTATGCTTCCCAGTGCTGCTTTGGAGGAGTATTCACGTCACTTCAAGTGCAAAGCAAACTGACGTTAGAAGAGCAACAGCCAACGGAGAAACTAACCATGTTTATCACCAGAAAAGTACATCTTGTCAGACGTTTCCACCCGCACCTGCCCGAGCTCAAAGTGGTGGCGTAAACAGTGCGCCCAGAGTACAATGCCGCGTTGGTATCACTGCTTAATAGCAGCCTTAATGAACTCATGCACGCCGCGAAAATCTTGTAGTGAAATCCGTGCCGGCCACACCGCAAATGGGGAAACGAGTGCCACACGATGGAGCCAATAACGTCAAGACTGTATGATGGGACAGGATGTAGTGTAAAACAGTACTAAAACACACTCTTTCTGTCAACAACGGGACAAAAATTACAGTGCAGAAAGGAGTACAGAAAAATTTCCCGGTGCACGTGACAACAAAAGCAATAGTGTGACAGACAGCGCATGAAACAAAAATGTGAAGTGGGATAGAAGCCAACCACCACCAACTCCGTGCCATTATTGTGACTGTCAAGAATACCATTGGCACAGTGCATGCTCTAACAATTCCCACCTCAAACAATCTTGCAAGCAGTAATCCATGAAACGGGAAGCAAGGGTAAAGGAGCCAGACGTTCCAGACACCCCAGTCTCTGACAACATTACCAACTTGACACCAAAAGAAGCACTAATTAACCAGGTTAGTAGCAGTCATTCACAGTTCATTCGCATTTTAGTGTTTATGAACGGTCATCATTGCCACGCATTAATAGACTACCTCACATAACTTCATACAGCCTAGTTTCATATATCCTACAGATATCACTCCAGTCACTCATGTAATTCGTTTAGCCAAACACCAGCACTACAATAGGTCAAACCACAGTGACTCTTCGCATGTGACCTACAAACAATAACCACAGCTGTTGTTACCCTGGACATTAGGGAAAATGCCATCCTTGGTGTACTGTGGCTTACTGAACAAAATACCATAGTAGACCGTGCGGCACGTCGCATCCATTTCAGCCTAAAGGAGCGATTCACAGTATAAAACCATGACCGGCGACCAGTCGATACAGTACCAGCTGTTTCACTAGTGGACTTTGACAACAATATACTGCCAGAACAGCAGGTAGCTTTTCAGCTGCTCCTTGACGAGCGCAGACACGTGTTTGCACCACACGACACCCTTTGTCGAACCACAGTAGCTGAGCATGCAATATAGCTAGTGCAAGAGAGGCCTATATACATAGAGCCACGCAGTTATTTACCACACCAAACGCAAATTACTAAACAACAAATTCAAGAAATGTTGAATGACTGTGTTATTGAACCAGAAAACAGTGACTTCAATTCTGCCATAACACTGGCACCTAAAAAAAGACAGCACGTAGAGGTTTTGTGTAAATTTTTGGCCAGTGAACCAAGTGACACGTAGTACAATACCACCATACATCAATGTCAAAGATTCCCCTCAGTTCCTTAGGGCAAACCAAGGTCATGACATCCCTTGACCAAAAAAAGAGTGGCTATTGGCAAGTGCCCGTCAAGCTCGAAGACAGTGGCAAGACAGCTTTTACAGCCCCCGATGGCAGGCGTTTTCAGTTCTACGCCATGTCGTTTGGACTGAAGTGTGCACCAGCCACCTTCAAGGCTATGATGGTCAGAGTGTTGGATGGCCTCATCAGTGAATTCACACTCGCCTACCTGGACGACATGGCAATATGGTCGGCAAGTTGGGAGGAGCACTTACACCACCTGTCACTTGTGCTCGAGACGTTGGACATCAATGGCCTCACGTGCGCAACTGCCAAATGTCACTTAGGGGAGTCCAGCATCAACTTCCTGGGGCATGTCGTCAGCGAGTAATGCAACAAACACAACCCCGAACAACTGCAGCTGATTGACTAGTACCCACCACCACGAATGCGCAAGCAGCTCTGGAAGTTCTTTGGGATAATAAACTGGCTCCAGGAGCACATCCAGAACTTTGCTGTCACCGCACCACTCACCAACCTGCTGTCAACACATTTCAATGGGATGACCCCGCAGACGATGGCTTCCAGCAAATAAAGTCACGTTTCCAAGTGTGCCCGACCTTGGCGAGGATGTCGACGTCCCAAAAACACCTTTACCTGCAGACCAATACCAGCCAAGAAGTACTCAGTGCAGTGCTCTTAACAGTGCAGTGACAACAGCGAACGTCACGGCATCGACTTTGTTAGTGCAAAGTTCGGACCAACTGAGCGGAGGTATGGTGTCAACGAGCAACAACAGTGAATACTTGGCCGTGCTATGGTCCATCAAGAAGTACCGAGCATACTTGGAGTACCATCACTTCACGCTTCGTACCGACAACTGCTGCTTAGTCTGGCTCCGCACCATGTGCGAGGCATGCAGCAAGTTGACCCAGTGGGCATTGCTTCTTCAAACTTACGACTTAGTCGTAGAGCATATCCCGGGCAGCGAAAACCAGCTAGCTGACGCACTGTCCAGGTCACTATGCGCCGACGTCATGGTGCAGGACAACATATGGTGGGAGGAGATATTGCCACCAACAACACGGGAACCACTGAATGAGGTAAGCCTTCACCAGATGAAGAATGACCTCACTGTACGTGATCCATACTGTGACGTGATGCAAGCGCAGCTACAGTGTGCACTCACTCGTGAAGAGAAAGACAGTTGTGCCCAGCAGGCTGTCTAGTGTTGCCATGTAATAGATGACAGTTTAGGAACATGTTCACCCAATGACCATGATGTGTGGAGACTGTTTGTTCCCCCAGTGTACAGAGCAGATTTTGAGACATGCGCACAATAGCAAAGTAGCAGGACACCTGGGGACCGAGCAAACTTCGCAATGCGTGTGAACATTTCTTTTGAGCCAGGCCAGGCATGCACGCAGGTACGTGCAACAGTGTGTAAAGTAAAAACAATTCAAAGCATGACGAGCTGACAGAGTACAACAGCAGCAGCCCCAACTGTTCACTAAGCACTTTGAGACGGTGTCCCTCGACCTCATGGAGCCCTATCCGATAACTTCTCCAGGTGGGTCGAGACATATCCCGTCGGTAGCGCATGAGCCACGAGTGTTGCTGAGGTCCTACCGACCGACTTCTTCCCCAGGTGGGGATATCCGCAGAACCTACTTACCAATAATGGCATGCAATTCATGGGCAGGAAGTGGAAAGAATTGTGTACCTGCTGGATAGTGTGACACCAGAAGACTGCAATCTATCACCCACGTGCCAACCCCATGGAGTGCCGCAACCAGGAGCTCAAGACCCAGTTGCGGCTCTGTGTGGGAGACCAGCACACCACCTAGGCCGATCATCTGCACGCAGCCCTCTTCACTCTCTGTCGGCGTGTCAATGGCGCCACCAGCAAGTCATCTGCCGATTTCCAGCTGGGCTACAATCTCACCCTGCCTGGTGAGTTTGATTACCTGCGGGCAGAAGAATGTGGTGACCCAGTCAGCAGTAATGCCTGCCATGTACAGCGTTAGAGCAAGCACCAACCAAGATAAACATATCCACCAGAGGGGCTACATCACACTGTGGCTACATACCACAACGCGACTACCACCTCAATGACGACCCGGTCAGCATGTCTACGTCCGTGCGCACCCGCAGCCCGCAGACACTTCAGCGTGATCTTTGCGACGAAATGGAGCGGGCCGCACAATATCGCACGAGCCATCGAACACGTCATCTACCTGGTCCGGCTCGGCAGGAAGACTAACAAGGTGCACGGGGATGACCTGCGCCTTACACCAGGTAATGTCGATGATGACGCCACACCAGGTGCCTCATGACGGCGACCCCCGATGTCGAGGTCTGTCGACCACCCATGCAGGGGGAAGGTGTGTTAGCACCTCCCTTGGAGAAGCATCTGTAAGGGCCAGCAAGATTGACTATATCCGGCGTCCAGGCGCCCCTCGTGGACGACGCAGTACCATCCAGCGTCGCTGTTCTCGCGTCAACGCCATCCCAGACGTATCACCAGCACGAGCAAGAGGAAGCAGCACCACGGCTTGCCCGTGTTGCAGCGCTCACCTCGACAGGGGCCTCCACCCCCTCATGCCACCCGCTACAGACGACACCCTGGGACCTCCTGCCACACTGTCGAATGCCAGGACAGCCTCTGGAGGTGTGCACCGCTGGCGAGGGGATGATGCACCGGGGCAGCACCACAGCAGGAACGCCACCCCCAGTCAAGGAGTCACCATCAGGAGATCAACACCCCTAGGTCACTGCCCGCCCGGGTCACTACCGGCAGCAGTGGGGAAACGGAGCAGCAACAGCAAGGTCAGTGACGACCAGCGAGGCACTCAGCTCGTTTCCCCCACCTCCCCTGCTGACATCTGGACGGAGACGTCAGCCAGTGCAGGCATGCCTAACCTGCTGACACCACCGCATCCCACACCGCAGTAGGCCTCCCACGTTAACATCAGCAGCAGCCGTACCAGTACCATACACACTGCGGCACAGACGTTGTTGGGAACTGTCTCAGCAGGAGGAGGGTTTTGACGCAGGATGATGTCCTGCCCTCCAGACTGTTTGCCATGGCACGCATCCACGGCACTAGTGTAGCTGCAGTGCACCTCGATCGAGTGTCGACTCGAATGCAGTTCTTAAGCGTGCGAGCAAGGGTGCATAATGGCACACCCAGCATATATAATTTGTAGGGCAATTTCAACGCAAGTATTTGGAAGTAAAGAAGACACACTAAGAGAGTAAATGTTCAGAGACAACTAGCATTTCGAGGTTTTTATTTTGTAATTCTCAAATTCACGTATTTTTCCCCTTGGTTGTTTCACCCTCATTTCATGCTAAGTGTAGATTGTAACTGTTTTTATTCAGGGAATATTTAGGTATTTATTTTGTTAATTTATCATGCAAGTGTTCATGTCCTTTTAATTGTTACAAGTTGCTGGCAAACAGAAAGAAGTGCAGGACGAGCTGCATGCCACAATAATTTGCGCTGCACGTGCTCGCCAGATTCAGTCGCCGTCGTCAAGCATCTCGAGGAGTCGACACGCGCCACGTCACGCTCCGGGTGCCTTCACATTTTCGAATCAATCACTTTCAGCGGCAATAGTCTAATGTAACATACCAGTACCTGTTCTTTCTGCATCCGGAGACGCCAACCCTTTTCCCTGGTTATAGCATTGCCAGAATAAGCTTAATGCACCAATAATTCATTTTATGCACTAGTATTTTTCACAGTTTTGCCTATTTGGCTGGTTGCAGACCAGAGTCCGTATAAAGTGTTCACCTAGAGTGACGCAAGTTTTTCTGTGCAAGAATAATTAAATGCAAGTTTTCAGATTTTGTGTCTTTTATTTCAAGCACTGCCTTCAGGTTGACACCTGCCAAAGCTGAGGTTTGGACGTAGGTGTTGTAATATGTTCTGTGGTGTGAGGCGCCAACACTTAATACTAGTCCTCAGTGATCGGGCGTAGGAATGCTTCGACACTGTTGTTTAATGGTCCAATTCACTAATGAATGAATACAGGGTAATTCATATTTCACCAATCGAGGTTTTATTGTTGCATGAACATGTGAATTGATACATGAACCCTTGAGACAACTCCCTCCCTTTTCTACGTATGCTCCGTACAATTCGCGTCGTAAAAGGGGGGGGGGGGGATCTTCGTCGCACTTGTTGGATGATTCTAAAAGATCCTTCACACTGCGGGATAACTACTAAAGGTCCTTCACACTCGCTGGATGACTGTACTTATCTGGCTTGCTGTGCTGGTAGTTGTTCTTGCAGATGAGGTCCGGTGAGCTGGAACTGCTCTCGTCCTGTCACGGGCGCCTCGGTGACTCGTCTCGACGTCCCTCCTTCTCGGGTCGACGCAGGACTCTGCGTCTGATGGCGGCTGGCTGCCGTTCTCGTCTCCTGCGGAATCACTCCTCCCTCCCGGAATCTCGTCGGCCGACTGCCATGTTTCCTCGGACTCCTCCGGTTTTGTAGGCCCTCATTGCCATATTAAACTGCCCCGGTTTCTCCAGGTAGCCGCGGACCGCCCCCCTGGGTAATCAACCGCGGGCGTGTACTCCAGCTCCATACTTGGGTCCAGCGTCTGCTGTTTTGTTCTGGTTTACCAGTTTCAGCACTCCGTTCTGTCCGTGCGGAAATAATTGAAAGGGGCCTCTCGTTGCGTTCGTCCAAACGCTCTCTCGGTTTTTATTGTGGTCGAAAGCCTGGGACAAAGCACAGCCTGGCGAGGTCATAAATACGTCTCGCCGTTCCTGCCTGCTCGCGGAGTCTGGCGTCTGTCCTTCTATTCTAGCTGGAGGTTTGTTGTTTGTTCGGCGTTGTGGGAATACTTCGGGATCTCCCCCTGGCCGCTGCCTTCGTGTTCTTCCCGCTGTCACCTGATTCCACACCGTGACGCTATTCTCCCGCATGTCCGCCTTCCCATGCAAATGGTCGTCTTGTAGGGCCGATCTGGCGCCGTTCCCTTCGTCACGGCTGCCAGGCCCTAAATCCTGATTGATGTTGTTCGCCTGCGAGCTTCGTTAGAGCGTGGTACGGACAAATAAAATATAGGGACGCCGCAGGCGTCAAGGTGTTTCGGGGTACGGGTCCCCCATCACCCAAATTCACGTAAATTACTTAACAGCTAGTATACTTTACTCATAACTTTTACAATTTAAGAATTGTGGGTCAGCCTGAATAGGCCCACAGTATTTCCTATGTAAGTATCAGGAGCAAGTGATTCTTCCAACAATTCACCGAGGGACTGCATGTGTCCGGGCCAACGGCCTGCCACACCCTCAGATCATCATCAATAGCAACAATTGGCACTGTGTGCCAATGGTGTCTGGCTCCTAGTCGGATATATCCAAATCCACAAACCACCTAATAATGTTTTTCACTGCTGCTCAAAACTTCCCTTAACCCAACACCACCCAGCCAACACTTAAGCCATAATGGCCACAAACGTGTTCAAGAACTTCTAATAAGTGCTGCTAAATAAATGAACCCTACTTCAAGCAATAACAATGAAAACCGATAGGCCTAAACAGATGATGAACGGTTTGTTTTCGAAGAAGAAAGACTTTTCTCGTTAACAGGGTTGATACACAGTCCCAAGCGACACAGACTTAGCAACTCAATCTTTGAAAAACTTGTTCGTCTGAAGGGAACTAAATCATTTTCATGACAGACTTAATAAATAATAATTAATGTCCATGGCATTTTTTTTTAAATGTGTATTTTGACATGTATTTTCAATACATTGTCAACAATTATTTTGTAATTAAAATACATTTTAAGGGACAATATTTGACACGTTGCGCTCTTTGATAAGTAAATATAAACACGACTTTACCTCATCTGCACATGCAATCACGTAACCCAGGTGGGGTGTGAACTTCAAACAACATGCATCCAGAGTCTAACAGCACACCCCTAGATGCGGGGGTACTCGCGGACAAAGGCAGCTAAGTTAGTTTGCCTTATTATCAGACGTCACGCCAACCCCTCTCGTGTGATAGAAGCCGGTCTAGTGCGCCAGTTAAGCGCCTAAGCTCAAGAGCCGCAGATACAATCAGACATGACAAGAGACGTCTGTTTTCGCCACGAACCGAAAGATGGCAACACAGAGCGCTGCACCACCCACGGGATGAGTAGCTCACCCCGCCACCCCCGCAACACACAGAACCCGCAGGCAGGTGGAATATAGGTCCATGCACAGCTGCGGAACTGCAGATCATTTTCAGCAGCTCGCTCCACCACTTCCAGTGCTAAAGCTCTCTGCCAACACCGACGTCTTTGCGACCTACCAGACGCTCTTCAAGTCAATTTTGACAGCCAGCCATGTCTCTGACTCACACCTAAAACTAACCCTACTGTGATGTTCCCACTTTTCGCAAGTATTGTGCCCATCTCCGATTACAACCACCCCTCATCAACAACAACAACCCTGTTCCTGGAAACTGAGAAGAGTCGTATAAGTGGCATTTACTGTACTTATAACATGTATAAAAAGTATGCAGCAATAAAAAAACAACATAGTTGTAGGTTTTCGGAATGTGTATAATCTTTTTATCACAAACTAAAATGAACACCACCAAACATGTTAACAAGCATTCAAATCCAGGCCGAATACATTACAAGACAAGTGTCAAATACATCCCTAGCGTGTAATATCAGTTAACAGTGCCTACCTACTGGAGCAGAACAAGATGAAGAGAAACTTTTGCAGCAGTTGCCATCTCTATGAATACCATGTACCGGAAACCAGACTCACTACAGTACTGAGTACGGCCGCTAGCATAATTTTTAACAGAGAGAATATGTCAATAGGTCATCAGATATAGTACAATACTGGAATTGCATGATGTAATAGAATTAAACAATTTTATAGTTCATTTACTGATGGATTGATTTGCTAAGGGAGGACCAATGATCTTTAAAATAAATACAAATAGCAGGGAACAGTTACACACAATAATTAAAGTAAGGATAATATGAGCACATGTCTCCTGTAGCCCTGCAATGCAAGAGAAAATCCACCTAATGGTACTCTGGACAACACAGATTAAATATTTAGGCCCCTTGCTTCTCCTACCCCTCTGTTTACTGGTGCGGGGCTAGGAGACTTGGACAATTTTATGAGAAGCAAAGTCGCCTTGTAGCTCCCCAGAATTCTTTCTTAAAGATTCTCCTAACAACACTGTTACATCTCTCCCTGCTTCACTCCAGTATGTGGGCTCCCATTTGATTACATGCATGCTTCCCCAACGAAAAAAATTTCATCTCTTTGCTGCACATCAGCGGGCAAACATAAATAATTAGAAACTAACTTTTGCAAATGAGTAAAGTTCTAATAAAACAGTACCCCAACTACATTTTACAGTCCACTAAAACTGCGGGTTTCAAACCCAGTATCACAGAAATGGTACAGTAAGTCCTACTGCAAAGTTGTCAGTAATAAGTGACCACAATCCACTACATCATCGCCAACATGGTAAAAAATACCACCAAAGTTTTTTCTTCTTCTTAAAACCTGATAACTGTTAATGGTGCAATGAAAGAACAAATACAGTGAACCCTCACTTTAGCAGACTACAAAGGGGGAAGGTCCGGCGGTATTGCTGATTGCCATGTTTGTAGACAACCACACTGTATTTACATACATATTTATAAGTGGTGCAATGCAAAACTAGGCAGGAAGTCTTTTTATTCTGGAGTAAACAGTACATCCAGCGAAATGGAGTGTGCGTGCAGGGGTGCGTGTGCGCGCACACACAAAATAAAATACTATAACTGTTTTTTCTCAATTACAATTCACTATAAAATAGTAGATTCCAATAAAATTCCAAAAAGCACATTAAAAAATGTTGGAATTAATACATTTCAAAAAATGTATTTTAATATGCAAACTAGTTTTGTGAAAATAACTATACACAGCCTATATTATTTTGAGCCTACATAATACAGTATAATTCTAATTGACTTTTGCGGATGTAGGAACTGCAGGTCATTTTCTGCCAATTTGACAAATATAAATCGTTGCAGTAGCATTGAGTTATTCTTCAGTATAAATAATTTATAAGTCTTGCATGTAACGAAGGGCATTGGGGGTAAAGAGGCCTTTCCACTCTCTCCTGTTCAACAAGCAGTAATACTGGAAAATACCCTATGTCACTGGGGAAAGATCAACCATGAGGAGATAACAAACACAATGTGGATTTTCTGTCTTAAAAAATTCTTGTAACTTTGCCTTTATTTTCTTAATACTGCTATTTAAAGTTTACCAAATACAGAATATGCTATTATTTTGTGACATATTGCACCCACCCACCAGCAAACCAGATGTTGAAGAGATCATGTCTGCACGCATTGCTTGTCAGTATGCATCAGTTTTTTTTATTTTGGTTCCTTGAAAAACTACCCATACAGGTTACAATGTATTCCAATTTTAACTCAGGTTTATATTATAAATTACTCTAAAGTAAGTAAATTTGGTACATCAATTTTGTGTATTATTTGAAGACAAGTGTACACGACGTGAAGTTTCTCTATATAGTTTCTCATTATAAAAAAGTTTCTGTTAAATTTACAAGTTCATTTGTAACGTTAATTTTGAATCTTCCTGTTCATAAACAAATGTTTTTGTGTTTTTCTACCAACCCAAATTGGCAAGGCACCCAAGCCCAAATCATCGATTAGCCCACATTTTGTTTTTTGAAAGAATTAAGTTTAAGAGTATATACAGTAAACTCCCGATTAACCATGTTAATTGGCACCAAAGAAAACACGTATAAGCGAATTTGTATTTACAAAAAAACCTGATAATAGAATTTACTTATTTTCACTAACGGAACAGTGATATTGGCTCTGAAAATCGTGATAAAAACCGTACCAATTATACATTTCGAAGCAAAGACAAATCACGCACTGTATGTGCAGGTTTTAAAGTACTGTGCTGTATGCAATACAGTACACGATACTTTAACCGACATTTTTGTTGCACCGAGTGCAGTGTAATTCACGGCGCATCGAGTATATGCAGTTTATAGCCTGCACCGGCACGCCAGGCGGCAACACGGATTGATAAGGGGGAGGGTGTGTGTGTCACTTCCTCAACGTGCACACAGACTGGTCCTTGAGATGGCAGAGTGAGTTGAAAGTTTAGAATGCAATGCAGTATAGACAATAACGGGACTTTAGATGAGGCAACCCGGCATTTAAACAATACAGTACACTCACCATTAAAAAAAAATAACCCTCGCAATACAAATGCAGAACCTAATGTTAACTTTTACTAAAACAAGGAAAACACATTTTAAAAAGCCTAAATTCATTCATATCAAAGTTTGTTGACGACCATAATAAATTTTACAAAAATGTAAGCTCTCCCCTCTATCAATATTGCTTTCTCATTCATTCTCAATAGGCTGGGTTGAAACATCTTAGATTTCTAAACATCTTTAATTACTAGAAGTTCAGTTAAATTTTACTGATTTGCACACAAAAGTTTAAAATTTCAAAAATGTTAAGTTTTTTTTGTAAACATTTACACACTTGATATGAAAAAATGTAAGAAAATTTTAACTGTGCCTTTCTTGAAAAAGTCTTTAATTTTTTTGTTTGGCACTGAAATTGACCTTTTTCTTTATGACACATATTTTTCTTAACACGAGAATGTCGACATAGCCCAAACCCTGTTGGCGGCATATTACAACAGTTTCTCGGTGTGTTCTACTGCCTGGATGTGTGTTATTGAAGCTTCGTGTTCGTCTTCAATTTTGTCGGATTCTTCTGCTAATTCCCCCTTCAGCACGAACTTCTGTGACAATAGCTTCTTCATTTAAGTGTTGAAAACCTTGATCATGATCGTCGGAGCTCAGCCACTCGCTAATGTTGCATTCATCAACATCTTCGAAGCCGACGACATTTTCCACCATGCTTGACAAACTTGTTGCGGTGCTTAATTCTTCCTCTTCAAAACCTTTGAAATCACTCTGAAGTGGCTGGGAAAGAATTTTTTTCCAAGCATTTTGAAGTGTGCTGACCTTCACTTTATCCCAGGCTTTGTGAATGCAGTGAATAGCATCAAGAACATTAATTGTTCTCCAGAAAATTAGCACATCTGTTGCGTCATCAACCAACTACCTCAGTAGGTTCGCTTGGTAATGCTGCTTGAAAGATGCAATCACGCCTTGATCCAATCGCTATATTAGCAGTGTGACATGTGGGAGCAAATATTTAACAAAAATCTTGCCATCACTTCAGACCAGCTTAGTTGCTTCTGGGTGACAAGGTGCATTGTCCATGATCTTCAAGGAAACTACTGGAAACAAACTTGGTGTGGAACCAATCAGCAAAAATTTCACTCTTCATCCAGGCTCCCTTTTGGTGTGTGTAGTGCACAGGCAGGTGTTGTCTTCCTTTCAAGGTTCTCGGGTTTCTCAATTTGCCAATAACCAGGGGTTTTAATTTGTGGTTACCAGTGGAATTCGTGCATGGGACTCAGTCTTAAAAACAAGGCTTTGGGTTGGCAAGCCTTTCCAATACAGACCAGTCTCGTCAGCATTGTAAATTTGGTGGGGTGACAAATCGTGCTTATCTATAAATTCGTAAAATTCAGTACCGAATGCTGCAGTTGCTTCTGTATTAGCGTAAGCTTTTCTCCTTGCACAGCAATTTCTCTTATTCCGTGCCTTAGTTTAAATCTGCTCAGCCACCTGGATGAAGCAGAGAACTACTCTTCAATTTGTAACATCATGTGGAATTCTTTTGCTTTTTCCATCACCAATGGGCCAGACAGAAGTACGCCCGGCTCTTTTCTGTTTGAACCACAAATACAGCGCTTCATCCAAGTCTGCGAAGTTGGACGTTTTCAGTGTTTTGCGAATTGACGGACCCGCACCACTATCTGCACAGTTTGTACCCCGATTTGGAAGTCCAATGCTAATTTCGCGGCTGTCTCGCCATGCTCAAATTTTTTATTATTTCAAACTTTTAAGCGATAGTTAAAACTGTCCTTTTACGCTTTGTTGACATGTTGCGAAAATGACACTACAAACAGTGAATGACAATTGTGTCTACGCAGTCGATAAACTTGCAAGATGTGGTGTTCGGGTGGTAACTGAGATGAGTGCAATCAAATATGAGCTTCAACTGGCGAAAATGGATGACTCACACAGGTCTCTGTGACAGGCTAACAGTTTAAAGAGATAAACCAGCTCACACAGCACAGCGATAGATGAACATGGTACCGCTGCTTGTTAAATGACGCACATTACAGCATCACCTTACTGCAGAAGTTACAGTAAACTTTGAAAAAAGCTAAAAAATAAAAAAGCTGCACGAATAAACCGAAAAACGGCTAAGCGAAGCACGAATTAACGGGAGTGTACTGTATTTTGCAAGTAACATTAATCCTCTTCATTACAGAACCAATGTAGTATATATAAAAACAATCCACCATTTCTGTTTCAAGTCTATCACTTGACTGTGAACAGCAACAAAATATGTAAACATCCTTTCCCATGCTTATTGTTTTGTATGTTCACAAATGAGTATTTTTATAAGTACTGACTAGCATATATTATTTTAAATTTTGTTTTTACTTGAACTTGCTTGGTTTGTTGTATTACACTATTACTCTATTTATTTTCTAGACATTATAAACTGAAATAAATTAAAAATGGCTTTTAATTGTGCTGCACTTCACCAATACTATTGTTTGAGTATAATTGTAACTAAATTCAATTTACCAGTAAATATAAGCAAAAAGATTTTCATATATTGGCAGCACATTAGTGAATCGGCACATCTGCGTGATTTTGTGAATCGGCACAGCTCTTGTATAAACATGATTTATTTCCAAAACTTGAAGAATTCAAAACATCGGCTGGATTACATAATATACTTCCGCTAAGTTTTTGTGAGCTGACCCAAGACAAAATAATTTTCTACAATGTGAAATTAAAACAATTTTTGTAAGGATAAATGTTCTTTAATAAATTACTTTCAAATACACATCAAATAGTATACTAACATGTTTTTTCACTTATGTTGGACATTAGCAAGTCGCAATTGTTCACAATATGGTTCCTGGCATGCAATATTTACTGTTGTGTTGATGTCAGCTGCAAAATTCCAAGTCATTTTAGATTTTTTAAAATTTTCAAACCATAGTAAAGCGCACGTAAAATTTTTTAGAGGCACAATTATGTGTAAAAGAATTGTCTTTTGTGCTGATGTAATTGGTTTATGTATGGGTGGAGAAGAATGATTATTACAGGCAGTCCTCGACTTTCATACATTCAAAATTTGTACAACTCGCTCTTTCATAAATGTCATATTATCACCTCTAAATCAACTTTCATACAACCAATTTGGTCTTTCATACATCTAGCAACCTGGCAACATATTGATATAGCATCGTTAGTTGCCATCTAACACTGCCTGCCATGTTTTCCAGCCTTCGCGGATAATATGTTATGAATGTTTAGATATGGCTATCATATTGGCACAATATAAATGAGTGCTTCTGTTAAAATAATATACGATTTACGATTCTCTGAAAAACTTTTACGTAGTTTTTACAACCTACAAAATAAAATGTTACATTTGCACAAAAATTTGACAGAAAGTAGGAAGCATATTTAATTGCCTTATTTATTCACATAGTATTTAACAATCAAATACATATACAGGCATTGAAAATCAACATTTCAGGTGAGACAGTATTGCACATGTATTTTTATTCGTGATTTTCAATGAAATACTCGTTAAAAATAACATGTTTATCAATTAAATATATTATCTTTATACCAAAAATTTTATTTTTTTTTTTCTTGAAACGGAACCCCTCTTATTACATGCATATATATGATTCAACTTTCACCCACATTTTCAGGAACACATTATGTATGAAAGTAGAGGACTGCCTGCATTGTTAATTTTTCTGTTCTGTGAAAGACCAGTGCTTACCTAGGAATTTTATAATTTTTGAAACGATCCACATATGTAATAAACAACAACAAAAACAGTAGACTTGCTGCTATATGATCTGTTAACTGGAGGTCCACTAAATTGAAGGCGTACTGCATGTACTTTGTTCCTTCCTACGCTTCCAAAGTTTTGTGTGTAGCGCTACATAGTTTAGGAAGTATTCTTCGTATTCTGAGGTGCCTGAGAACCTACCACTGGTTTTATCACTACTATTCTTATCACAACACTAACTTCAATTATGCTGTGATTTCCAAGAACATAACCCAACATTATAGCATGACTTACTGTACTAGAAATATTGTACTATAATGTACAAAAAAACTAATTTTCTATTGTCTTGGACACAATGCAACACTTCAGGGACAACTTTCCTACATAGGAAGTCCAATTTNCTTCAGGGACAACTTTCCTACATAGGAAGTCCAATTTATTAATAAATAAATACTAAAAACTGTGATTTAAAAATGTTTAGCTGAATACCTTATAACAAACTGAATAATCACTCTCTCTGAAGATAATGTACATTTGATTGACATCGGAGTCCCCAAAAATGTGTTTTTTTTTTGGTTGTAATTTTCACTAAATTTTCAGTGTATATTTTTTACAGAGTCAAAGAGAGCAAATTCCAATTTTAGAAGCAGCTATGCCGATTAAAAATATTTATCAAAGCCCAATAATAACACATTGTAGAAATGAGCACAAAAAACACCTACTGATAATTTTCACGTAGTTTAAATTCTTACCGACACTGTTACTCTTTTACTTTTACAAGCACGCCAAGCATATAAATAACATCACTAGTCATTACATACTTTCAACAACAAAATCTAATAAAAGCTAAATAAGAGATCTTCTAACAAATTACTAAAAAACTTTAAGAGATAAAATTATAAATTTTACAAAATACCAAATAAATAAACAAATAAATCTTTCATAGACACTGAAATATCACATACCCTAAATCATTAAAAGTAACAATCTAGTCGAATAGACAATTAGAAATAAAACTACTGATGAAGTAATAATAAAACAACAAACTTATACATTTTTCAATTTATGAATATTTTACCTATAAACATTTCTGTGGGGAAAAAATGTTAGTAAAACTTAAAACCGCAGCAAAAACAACAACCCGGCATTTATCAACTAAAATGTGTTTCTATGTTTCAGTGATAATACTTAACAAGACAAAATTTAAAGGCAAACAACCTACTAATCTCAATTTGTTTGTTTCACTTTTATAACAAATTAAAACAAGAAAACATACAATTTTTTTAAAAAATGAGAGGAAAAACTTAACCTTAATTGCAAGAGGGCAACTACCAGCTAAGAGTGACAAAAGAGCACAAATAATTTAAGACAAAAATCAGTTTTATTTTTAAAACTTTCTTTATTAAATTTTGTCCACTCAGAAATGTTATTGTCTTATTCTAAGATCCAAAAAAAATTCTTTAGCATTATGCTTTTGCTTCTCTCTGTGAGACCTAGTATAATTATATTACCTTTGTACCATCTAGCTCTCATTTGTGTTGTACATTTTTCTATTCTACATGCGCATGTTCAGTCACTTTACTGTTAACTTCAAGTACAGCATCCTAACCCTCACCAAGACCATACTGCCCAGAGGCACTAATTGCACCCAAAGCTCTCCTATGCCTAATTAACAAGCCTTCAAGTACATTTACAAGTGCACCTTCAACAAATGAATTCCTATGTAAAATAAACATAATACTTGTGAGATTCCCAAATATTCCTCGCATTCAATAACTCACCAAAACAAAGCTTGCACAGATGTCTTTTCCCTTTCCTAAGGGCACAAGTTTTACTTGGCAGACATCAGATGAACAAAAAATTATCAATATTACCATAACACACTCCAGGTGTCCAAATCATTTCTGGTTCAAACCATGTTACTTTCACTGCTTTGTATTTTAAGGAGTTATCGTCCACAAATCTCATCATAGTTTGCATGCGAGTCCCTTGTCTGTCACCCACCCCCTTCTCGTGCACCACTATGGCTGGTTGGCTACTTCCTTACTCCTAAACAAGCGGTGATGCAACCTGCAGTGTACAGGACCTTCAGTCTCCAATGGCCGACTCACCCCCTGCTATCCCCAGTGGCATCCGGGAGGAGTGGCCATGTACCTGAGACTTTACATTAGTCTTCCAATGCTCGTTCCTGCAAGGGATATATCAGCTCCAGTATGGCTCTTAGATAGAGAGTTGTTCCTCACCCTTACTCAAAAGACATACCAATAGAAGTCGTAAGAGTCCTCCGAGCCCTAATTCAAAGGGTTAGTTAATCCAGATCACTAGTTAGTCAGAAACAGTTACATCAGGATACAGGACAACCGCCATAACTAACACGCTGAGATTTACACGTGATCACGTTTTTCACAGAGGTTACAACACTGCANATACAGGACAACCGCCATAACTAACACGCTGAGATTTACACGTGATCACGTTTTTCACAGAGGTTACAACACTGCGCACAGGGCTCCCTTGCCCCAAATGGAGTCCTGTGTTCCATACCCTAACACATAGACCCATATGCTGGAAGATAGGTTACACCTTTCTAGTGTCTGCACAGACATACGCTCGTGACTTATTCTTTGGATACAAACTCATTGATCATAAACTAAATCTCCTGTCATTTATGCACGGTTTTCCTTTCAACCTATTATCAACCCGCTGTTTCTCATCTATCATAACCTACTCTATCACTGGGTACCCAGCTCATCAACCCCTTGCATCTAAAACCACCAAGAGAGTTAGTTACCTGAGAGAACATGCTGGTCAGAACTAACCCTGCAGCACTGATTAGCAAAATAGTGGGATTTGCCATATCAACACAGGGCCTCACATCCTAACTCTTAGTCTGGCCTCTTAATGCAGTACACCAAGTGAGAAGAGGAGATGAAGGTTGTGGTCATCACCACTAAGACTGTGCAAAGCTTCAAAAATTCGAAGTCAAAAAGAATTTTAAAAGTGCTGAATATTTGCTTTGGACATGTGAAGCTTTGTTGTTAGCACCAATACAGTACATGACACAAACGTCTTGTTTTACCTTTAGTTTTACAACAGAAGCTTATTCAAGAAATCATTACATCAAAAAATTAATCACAGAACAAATTTTACCTGTAATAGCATGCCTAAGACTCGTTGCCGAGCACAGTGGCTGTTTGGTGGTTATACATGGTCTTGTTTAAAACAGTACTCTGTAACATTACTTACACATACAAGTACATTATGATACAGGAAATACGCACACTATTTTATTTTGATTGTATTCAACAAAATCACAGACGCATGAAATTACTGTCTACATACAATTAGTTTGATTGCATTTATTAGTTTTTGATATCAACACACACTTTGATTTCATAGTCAGGCTTTTTGTTTTGCTATTTAGTGTGCCACACCTGCACTAGTGGTAAAGGAAAGGCACTAATAAAAAACATTTGTGTGTAATAACTAAGCTACGTATTTAGATACGAAGGGACAGAAACTTGAGTACTCAAAGTCTAGTAATTCAGTTTCTGTCCTTTTATATATTATTGGTAGCCTTGCGGCCTACTTGTACCTGTTAACCATTATTTACGTATTTATTTAATACAACTTTTAAAACTAACAAACCATTCCCAACAATTTTGAAAATATATAGTCAAACCCATACAATTTGGTAACAGCACAAGGGTTGGCAACACTGGTTGGAGCAAAAAAAAATAGTCTCCTTTCTTTAGCACCATTCCAGTATTTTAAAATGCAGCTGTGTAAGTTTTAACAGACTAAGTTTAACAAAGTTGTACACACATTTTGTACTTGGTTCTCTCTATAATTTCACTTTATCTAGAAGAAGTGTAATTTTTCATGAAAAATGGATATTCAAAGTGCTAAAAAAAGTATAATTTGTTTCACTTAATATTTTTGAATAAGTCTGAAGAAGAATGCACGACACATTACACAAGATACAAAATACCAACTGGTAGGTAACGATTTGGAAACTTTTAATATTTTAAGGCTGTACTAAAAAGAATTAAATAAGGCATGGATACACTTTTGTATGACAAATTGTATAGGTTGAAATAATCGAACTCAACTCAACTCAACTTCGAAGTGGAATTATTCTATTTTGCTTCAACACAATAATTCCTTGCTTTGCACAACCATAATCACCATTGTTCGTGCCAGGCAGGTAGCAGGAAGTTCTCTAAATACTGTGCATGTGCACTCTCACCTACAAAACAAAACCCAAGTTAAAAGGTACGAGCCGTTCTACACAGTCACCTGGGAACCAGGTTGCTTGCACGGATGACAACAATGGAGCCAAACTAGCGAACCACTATCTTAGTGGTTCCTGCCCTTGAGCAGCCCATGCCACTGAAGCAACAGGACATCTAGAGCACCCTGGCCATCTTCAAGGGCCTTATTCATAGTCGGTTTTAGTCCGGACTAAAGAAAGATCATCCTACGACCAAAATTTTTCGTATTCAGAGAGCCAGATTATTGCTAGTCCGAGGATCATTTAGCTTTAGTACTGACTAACTTTTAGTCCTGACTTTGGGTAGGACTAACAACATATTAAAGTAAAAAAAGAAACATAGCAAACAGTTTTGCTAATATTACATGCAAGTGAAAGCTAGATATATTCTGTACCATATAAGAAGGCCACTTTTTGACAGATCGACGAATGTAGTGCCACTGTTTACATCTGACTACG
Organism: Clitarchus hookeri; assembly: GCA_002778355.1. NCBI lineage: Eukaryota > Metazoa > Arthropoda > Insecta > Phasmatodea > Phasmatidae > Clitarchus > Clitarchus hookeri. Next base: position 507,749 of record NQII01000769.1, read on the forward strand.
TATCCTTCCACCATCAGCTGGTCCGTCACGTCGGGGCTGTATTTTTTATCAACACGCTGTCAGCTAATCCACTTCTCATTGTACTGTAATGCTAAACAAATTTTAAGATATTTTAAGACTGACATCTGTCTAAAAATATAAGTAGGTTATAAAGTTAAAAATATAAAATGTTGCAAATAATTAGATATTTGATAACTCTTTTTTAATTTGTCCGAGATAGTGAATTTGGGTTAAAATTTGCGAGACGGTCTGTTGTATCTATTATTACACTTTGGACGTTATAGCTAATATATACAAGTTGGAAATATGTGACGTGGAATAACGTTAGAATTGCTTAAAAACTATTCACGCGTGTCTCACTTTCTACGGAAACAAGGAGATGGGTTTCGAGAGAACAATATGGCGTATAATTTACGTAGACAAACAATTACCGGATGACTTGTACTCCAAATTGTTGTAGATGAAATATATATTACTTAAAAAATTATGCAGAGCTCGTGGAAAAATATAACTATTGGCATATGTTTGTAAATTCGTTATATACCGCGCAAGAAAGAGGTTCATTTCTGGCTGGTAATAGCTCGCAGAATATCCAATAGATAGCGCGCAGCACGTCACGGCGAAGTTTTGAGTAACTCTCTTATTGGTCAAGAGATAGCGTATTTTTTAAAGTTGATAGTTCTTATGTTACGGGCTAGAAATATATATAAAATTCGTGTCGTTTCGTCAAATTATTAAAAAAAATAATTCAACAATATTATGCAATATTTCTGTATGCTTTTGGAATTAATATCATGGACGTGTTGAAAGCAAGGTTTGAGATGGATGATACGACGTGAAAAAGCTTTCTGAAGTTAGCACAACTTCAGAAAACTTTTCCACGTCGTATTGTTCTATTGTACATTTCATTTTGAGCACCTAAAAATAACTACATTATCGCGAAGTTTAGTTTTTAACGCTAATAACCATTGTTTTGTGACCTCGTAAAATAAAATGTATTAATAAATCTACAAACTCTTTTTTATCCGCACATTTTCTGCTTTTCTGATGTGCATTGGCAGTGCACTCAGAATAGCCAACGTAATTTTAACTTTTGTTCGTTCGTGCATCAGCTGATACAGGATTTTGTAAATGGCGCTTTGTTTGTTTCGTAAACGTTAAGTTGCCACTCACTGACTGTCAGAAAGTGGCCTTCTTATACGGTATGGACTTTAAAGTTTACAAAACACAAAAAATATGTTTAAGACTGATTCTATGAATCAGTTAACGCAACTCTATCTAAGTTCGCAGAAATTTTATCAAAATTATCCATTGCTCAAAATAGTTGTATTTCAAAGTAAATGGATTTGCTGGAAAAGGTTAAGCAATAAATTTAAACAAGTACATAATTATTTTTTGCAAAAATGTTTTGTTTTTCATTTAAAGGTTGTTTTTTCTCTCCATGAAGAGATATAGCAGGAACAGGCAGCTAGGCTACCGATTACATTATAAAAAGTAGACAGAATGCACAAGTACAAGGTTTTTTTTCTGATGAAGCTGGCCTAGCTAGCGAAACATTGTGCATCTGAGTGGAAAATGCGTTTGTCTCACTTTTTTTATGTCTATCTACGCGAACCGCTGTGTGAGTAGTGCATTTTGTCTACTTTTATAATGTAATCTTTTCCCCCCATGAAGTTTGTGTTTAATCGTATCCGGCATAAAATCAACATAATTTTTTTTAACTAAATAATTATTTAACTCAATAGGCAGCATCTTCTATCTTCTGAATAAAATGATACCCCCCAGAAATTCATACCTGGTGGCACCACTCTCCGCCTGAGGAAGCTGGTCTAGCAAGCAAAACGCTGCGACTGCACATCCATGAGAAAAATGTGTTTGTCTGACTTTCATGTCTCCCCCCACCCCCCACCAGCTCCACGAGTACCATCATGTAAATATTAGTGTATTCCGTCTCCTTTTTCCTTTTTATAATGTAATTAGTGGCCTAGTGGCCTATTATCGCCACAATCCATTTAGTTTCTTTACACATGTGTAAAGACAAAAATCAGAGAGAAACTTAGGAGCTCATATTTATTGGGCATTAAGGATTTCATTTTAACTAATGAAAAAATAAATACAAATGTAACACAAATTACAATTTTACAATGAAGACAACAAATCATCTTATTTTTTGCTGATGATAAATAACTACCACTAATACTCTTATCAAATTTACCATTACAACACAATAAATCCAAACAGGACAAATTTGGTGCACAAAAGAATTGCAATGCTATGTATTCCTAGTGTTACAAACTGCTTCAACTTCTGTACATTTGCCCTGTTTTTCAACTTTTGGGAACTCCATCTATTCTGCAATAATTACTCCCAGCATTATTTACAGAAATAATTAGACAAAGCACAATTAAAAACTTTGCAATAAAAATTGAAAGACACATGGTTGTATAACAACAGTACTATACAAGTTTATTCCACATTACACAGTGGTACCGTGGGAAGTAGGAAGTATAGGTGTGTTGAAGGCAGGGAACACGCTACATGAATCAACATCTTGCGACGGCTCAGGATCAGCTGGGATGGTTATCCCACCAGTATCTATGGCCATGGAACCATCCTCCTCCTCCAAGAAGCAATGGCTGTTGTCATCATCATCTGTCCCTGGTGCAGGAATCTGTATCATAATAGTTTGTGTGGAACCATCCGGAGAGGTCTGGCTGCCAGTGAGACTCGCCTTCATTGTGGCACCCCTGCCAGACGTGTCAGGGTTGAAACAACGATAGATTAGGTGTGCAGCAGCCACGTTGCCTGGGAACACTTCACAGTCCCCTGTAATACACATCACCACATTTCAGCTTGTACATAACTTTATGGCAAAGTTGTAGTGGCACAAAAAAAAATTGGTTCAAATTTGAATTAAAATTGGTACAAATTTGAATTAAAATATATTTGATCTGTGAATAAAGTTTCTTTCATGAACACCAAATTCCCTTGAACAAGAAGCAACTTTTACCATTTCAAACTGGTACCTCAAAAAATGAGTTTGGAATGAAACACAAAATAAATATGCACGCGTGCGCACACACACGCAAACGCGCGTGCACACACACACACACACACACACAATATTTTGAAAGTANCGTGCACACACACACACACACACACACAATATTTTGAAAGTAAACATAACTGGCCAGCTGAAAACAATGCGGACACAACTGTGGGCTTTACTTATTTTGTAAGCACTCTTTTGTCAGTCACCCGAAAATAAGACGACTCCCATATTATGAGATCATGTTTCAAGAAAAATTATTTACTCACAATTTTAATTTTCTTGCTNCTGGTACCTCAAAAAATGAGTTTGGAATGAAACACAAAATAAATATGCACGCGTGCGCACACACACGCAAACGCGAATGCGCGTGCACACACACACACACACAATATTTTGAAAGTAAACATAACTGGCCAGCTGAAAACAATGCGGACACAACTGTGGGCTTTACTTATTTTGTAAGCACTCTTTTGTCAGTCACCTGAAAATAAGACGACTCCCATATTATGAGATCATGTTTCAAGAAAAATTATTTACTCACAATTTTAATTTTCTTGCTNGAAAATAAGACGACTCCCATATTATGAGATCATGTTTCAAGAAAAATTATTTACTCACAATTTTAATTTTCTTGCTTATAAAGTCATTACATGGAATCGCAAAAAAATTATAATCTCAATCACTTTAAATTTTTTGCTCAAATCAAACGTATTTTAATTTTATGATTTACTGACTCTAACTACAATAAAATATACATTATAATAAATGTTGTTGTTATTTAATTTTTTCAAGACATAAAAAAAAAAATGTATATGACATATTATTTAAACTCTTTTCTTTCAGAAAATATTTTCAGATTACTGTTTAGTAACTTCTGTTTTATTTACCATGGTAGAAAAATACTATAGACTACAATAACAATATGAACGTAGATACTAACCACTTGAAAGAAATATGTACAGATAGTGCCAACCTTATGGAACCAAAATCATACATCATTTACTGCAGGTCGTTGGTAGTTTGGAAAATGGCAGTGGTATGAACGTGTAAAAAGTGCATAATACTTTCATACCATGTTATCTAAGAGTTCCATTTTTTAAATTCCAAATGGCTGCCATTATTTACATAGCATCAGTAGGTTAATGCTATAACTGCAATGTAAATAGGAAAGTTTAGATATAACTGAACTATATTTAGCGTTATTATCAACTGTGTGTATATTTATATGAAAAATATATGCATTTGCATGTGATGCTATTGGCAGTCGAATGGGTATGTAAACATTGTGTGTTATTGTAGGCTGAAACAGTTTGCTGTCGATTGTAAGACCACCACATTTTTTTAAATACAGTTTAAAGTGAAAACTATTGTCTTATTTTTGGGTGAATATGGTATGAACATACAGTAGTTGTGTTTAAACCTACTTAATGAGAAAATAACCTGTTTTATAAATGAAATGTTAGTTTCTTTAAGCAGGTATAATAATACCCACATACAGGTTTTTAAGGCCCGAAGACCAGCGCACCCTTTAAACCTCCCGCGCTGTAACCATACTCAGATGAGTAAAACAGTGCGCTGCACTTTTTCCTTTCCATTTCTTCGAGCCATTCACTTTCCTTTTTATGCCTTTACACAGTACTCTACCGGGTTTCTCTTTAAAAACCTGTCCTCGCCAATCAAGGATATTTTGATTTACCTGTTGTGTAAACCTTTACCTGAATACCCCATTATGGGTCATCAACCCAAGAAGTACAGGTTTTTAAAGCCCGAAGGCCAGTACACCCTCCATCCTCTCGCACTGCATCTGTACTCTGATGAGTAAGGCAACAAGTACAGATATAATCTCTGATTGCATCAAAATGAGTGGAAAACCTGACCTTGCAATTGATTACTTGGCCACCGCAGCATTGTCCCACAATCAATTACTCAGCTGCCGTAGCATCGCACGACCACCTCAAACCAAATAATAACAGCTCTACTCACTCGAAAATTATACATTTTTAATGAATGAAACCTGAAAACATTATTCCAAGATATCTTTGGGATTAAAATAACAGAAAATAACAACAGCGAAGTCTACAACTCTTGCCTGAAAACAGCTAGTGCCTGGAAAATTATGTTTACAATTAAGGAAACTTGTAAACTTTATTAGAAGATATCCTTGTTATTAAAATCATACCTACCACGAGCAAATACGATTACTGACTGCATCAGAAGTTACGAAAACAACTGACCTAACCAGACTCGGGGATAAGATAATTTTGACATTGTTTTTCTCTGTCTGATAATAAAATAAAGCGAAATGTTTGTAAGTTACCTAAAAGTGTTGCGGTTAAAATAAATTCCCACAAGTTTATAAAAGTGTGTGAATTATTGAGATCAATTACTAGCATAAAAACGGTGATGACATTTTTGGCCCAACATATGACAATGTTACACTATTCATGTTTACCACTCAATTTATTTATGAAATGTTGCCACAAATTACCAGCGTCTACTTGAATAAATCAAGCAAAAATTTTTGAGAAATGATTGTTGAAAATGCATGGTGCAAAGCTTACTCAAAACCAGCAAAAATAAAAAAATTAAAATTTATGAAAACTGATTT